>JAJGOT010000087.1:1745000-1938431 GCA_022457155.1 Cladopsammia gracilis
GCAAGATCATGGGTTCGAATCTCGTTCAAGCCTGAATTTTTTTTTCGGGTTGCTTTTTCAACTGCTTAATTGCGAGGGTCACGAATTTCACACAGCTTTCATTCAAGTGGTGATACCGCTAGGTGTTGTTCCTGGCTATCATAAGAGAGATTTGGTAACTTACTATATGAACTGGTTCTCGTTGCTACAGAGTCGAAAATTTGTGTTCAGCTTTTCATTTCTTTTCAGTTTTGTTTACCTTTAAAGTGCCTATCACCCCTAGAAAGTTATTTTCAGAATCAACTCTATGTACATTGAATAGTTGAATGGTAAACTATTTCTTGTTTTGAACGTCGTGTTAGTGAGTTATAGAGATTTGAATTTACAAAATGCTGATTAGATGACGTCAACCCGGGAATCATTTCTTATACAACTACTTGTTTTCACTTCCAAGTAATATTTTTTACGAATGAATTGACTGTTCACAGTCTATTTTTAGTGTTTATCAAATTAATCATCCTCAAGCTGTAAACTGTGCATTGTAAATTGGCGTAGAAATAATGGCAAATTCTCGACGTTCAAAACAAGAAATATTCTACCATTCAACTATTCAATATACATAGAGTTGCAGTGTTTCAGCCAGAAAATTTTACTTGAGGGCCAAAGTGGCCTCTGAAAACCTTTTTTAGGGGCCAGATTTT
Source organism: Cladopsammia gracilis (assembly GCA_022457155.1). Classification (NCBI taxonomy): domain Eukaryota; kingdom Metazoa; phylum Cnidaria; class Anthozoa; order Scleractinia; family Dendrophylliidae; genus Cladopsammia; species Cladopsammia gracilis. Next base: position 1,745,681 of record JAJGOT010000087.1, read on the forward strand.
TTAGGAAAGGGGCCAATAAACTGAAAGGTACAGAAGAATTTGGTTTTTGTGACTTATCAGTCGCTTCTTCATCACTGTCATCGTCTTGTTTTCTTTTCCTCCGTTTCACGGTCCACTGGTTCTTTGTTTGTCGAGAAAAAACTCGCGATAGACCTTGTTGTTGAAGGAAATCGTCTTTTACGAGACGCCATGATGAATAGCCATGAGCGACCCATGAGCACTTGCGATGCTACGGCACTAAGTCGAGGCTAAATAGTGTCCAGGCTACTCGCAGTAATGGTGCTGAGTATTCCACCAGGCTCTGATTGATCGAATTTGTATCCTTTTTGGTCTGCTTTTTGGCGGTAACCGCTATTGATATAAAAAGAGATGGCTTTTAAAATACTACGCCTGTGTTAAGCCTGCAGACTTGTAAAAGGAAAGGGCTAAATCGGCCCTTTTCTCGTTTTTCTGGGGCCATCTCTGATTGCAACGCGGGATTCCCGCAATGGCGCGGTCTGGCGGAAACACTGGAGTTGATTCTGAAAATAACTTTCTTGGGGTGATAGGCACTTTAATGTGACAAAATGATGCCATAAACTTGACAAATTGACTTGCATTGCAACTTGAGTTAACCTTGACATTTTGCTAGGCATTTTTTCGCCCACAAAAGTTTTGCACTTTTTCAACGCTCCAACGACCTTTTCAGCAGAAAACGTTAATGAGGTAAGTTTCCTAACCACCATGTTTATGTCTTTTTTCCTTTGATGTCTTTCATCTTAAATGTAACATTACAGTGTACATAACTAACCATTTCACTTCCTCGACCACTTTTACAGGATCTTATTTCAAACAATTCTCAGTGAAACACTGTTTGTAACAGTCTCTCGTAAGCGTGTGAGACTTCTTCAACCACCTTTAAAAGAAACACTGGGCCGGTTATTTAAACGAAGTTTAGATGTGATAGATAAAATATGAGCGGGAGATGTGTATGGGCGTTTACAATGGCGAGCTGAAGGCGAGCCATTGTAAACACCCATACAGATCGGACGCGAATATTTTATCTGACTTATGAAATGAAACAATGAGTAGAGATCTGTATGAAAAGTTAATGCATACTAATTAGCTCAGCAGCTTCCACTTGTCTTACATTTTTTTTTAATACAACCGTCCCTGAAGGTGGGTGGTTGCTTACTAGAGAATCTATTGTATTTTAAAAATGGCTGATTTATTTTATCCACAATTTGCCAACTGTCAGATTAGCACACCAGGGTGCTGGGATCCTGTGCAAATTTTTAGCAGAACGGGTTAAATATATGGTCACAATTCTAAATAGGGCTGCAACGATACATTTTCTCACAATACGATACATATCTCGATACAAGTGCCACGATACGATACACGATACGATACATCATTACATACATTTTTCCACCAACACGGGAAGACATTTTGCGACGAACCGCATGTTTTTCCCGTGTCGGAAGCATGCGAAGCTATACGAAGCAAGGATGGAACTTTCTTGTCCCTTTGTTTAATAAATAGCTATAAAAAGGCTTGGACTTGGGTAAGGAGTCATTTAAGACAGTAATTTCTGAATGTGAATGTTGAGGAGGAATCATAATATCGCGATATGTTGTTCAAATATCGATATTCGTATCATGACAAAAATTATCGCGGTTCACTGGTGCGCCGGTGTATCGTTGGAGCACTAATTCTGAATATAACAAACGTTATGAAAAGGAAATACCGTCTGGGTAGTGGAAGCATTGCGAGTGGACAAAAAGGCGAGGAAACTGGGGAGAGAGGGCCGCCTATTTCCCGCCAGTTTTTCCCGCCGTCAGTTCTCGTAATATGTTTCCTTTGCGTGCCACCTGGAACAGGCTAGGGTAATATAATTATGTTCAACATATGGAGGGTTCCAGTTAAAATTCTGTTTGAGCAGGAGAAACTAGTTGAAGCTGCAGTGGGTTTGAATTTTCGAGATTCTACCGTATTTGCACCATAAACAGTGATTATGCACTCATTGAATTAAATAATCATGTTCACATTAGGATCGCGTCCAGAGAGGGATTGCGAGCAGCCAGGTCTATCTGGTTTTTGTTTCAAGGACGGCAAAAGCTTGAAAACCACCACTGTACTAATTTACACTTTTTCCCTAGATGTGCTCAAATTGTAGTGTTGATCCTCCAGTTAGAGTAAAAGTGTTTCCAAATGGTGAGTTTTGTTTTCAAACGTATCATACAGGGATGGCGCAGTTATAAGGGTGCTGTCCTCCCACTGTGAAGTAAGTTATGAATGGTTTGAATTCCGTGACCCCGCGCGCTTGCCTGAGTTCCCAACATTGCTGTTTTTTTTTTAAACTCGTGAATGCGCAAAGCGGTTATAGCTGAGTCACCTGACGGGGACAAATATGCAAATTTTCACTCCTTCAGTGACTTCAGTCATCCGGTCCTTCCATCTAGCGGCTGTAAACTTTCCCTAGGTACTTGGTGTATCCCTGATCGTAATGTATGGTACTTCATGTATCCCTTATTATAATGTATTTAGATATATTGCAGTGTAATTTAGGGTCGGATTACAGTATGTAGGGTTGAAGCACTGATTTTAGTATTTAGGTTTAAGGACCGATTCCAATATTTCCAGTGTGTTGAAAGGGTTAGTTCTTATATATGGTCTGGGCTAGCAGCATATTATCTTATATCCCTTAAAAATTACAATTTCCGGCAGCTAGTCCTCGGTGGTGTAGTGGATAGTGTGCATGGAACAGATCATACGGCCCGGGTTTGATTCCCTATTCTGCTGTTTTTATCTTCTTTTTCTACTGAAATAAAAACTAAGTGTTTTTAAAATACAAAATAATAAGGGATACACCAAGTACATACAAACTTTTCTTGGTAATTCCACAGACCAAAAAAAGTAGACTGCTAGTTGTCCCTTTTCAGTCAATTGTCACGAAAACAAGCTCGGTGAGACTGGAGCGAGCGAATGAGCCGAGGGGAAACTGGGGGAGAGGCGGGAGGAAAAGCACCGTTCCTGCCTCTTCCTCAGAGCCTGCTTGGTTCGCATTACTTTCACTCGCTCGCCGCTCGGTCCATCGCCGATCGCGTATTTGCTTGCCCGCTTGACTATCCAGAGAGGGACTGCAGCAGTCCTGAAAACTGGAGTAAAATCCGCCATTTGAAAATGACAAAAACGCCAAATCAGATGTCAAATAAATTCTCTCAATACCGTAAATCTTCCATTAAGCCCCCCATCCCCCTCTCAAATAAGCCTCGCCCTCTCTATCTCAAATAGGTTCCCCACGTTTTTGAGCTAGAAATTTTGGTAATCTTGAGATTTTAAATACTTTACCAGATATTTGCCTGTAAAAATTTCTCTCGGACTTTGACAGGTTTTAAAGACAAATACATTAAAAAATTGAAATGCGATTGTAGTCCAGGTACATGTATATCTCTCAATTTTTAGCAGAAAAGTATTTAATCTAGTATCTTAACCATTCATAAATTTTTCAGATATCAAATTTGACGAAAGTAATTTGACACTTATCGGATTCCTTTTTTTCCCATATAAACACTGTATTTCATGACCTGTTTGCTCCATTTTCAAATTGCGTTACTATTTTACTCCGAAAGGTCCATAAGAAAGAGATCGTTTTCTTTACTTTGTTCTTTGTGGGGTGCAGGAATAAATAGACCGAATCCTACAGCTTCTAACAGTTAATTCATGTTTTACTGATGTTGCAGCTGCTCGGTCGGCAGCAGGTCTTCTGGAGTGGTCCGATCCGTCCGAGGCCCTTAACGCCCTTGCAGCGTGCAATCATTACGTCATCCGTGATGCAGGTATGGGTTTCTGTTCTTCCACAGGCTTAAGTCGGTCCGACACGCGCGTGCTCCAAAATCAAAATGGCTGGAACCAGCTTGTTTCTGAGCCATTGGTTCTTTGCTTTCCCACTACACTGATACACCCTATACGTTCCGTGCCTTTCTTTCCCACACTTGTAATCCAAGCATTTCTTCCTATAAAAGCATCAATCCCTGTAGAGAAACAACAAGCGACTTGCAGCATGCAGCTCGCAAGAGCTATGCCAGAATTATAAGCCTTGTTTTGGGTGTAGTTTCCAGTTTTTCACAGTAGCTTGAGTATTCCATGATTGTTATAATTACGTTGTAATTGTCACTCATCTTTGCTTTCAGTTGCCAAAACCATATTCACCGTTAAACTTGCCTTCTCATCCATGTCAAGTGCCCAGTGAACAGCTTCCAGGCTCCAGTTACCAAACCGCACTTACACTACCCCTGTCGATACATGTTCTTTTTATTTCGTTGTGTCTGGGGTGGTCAAAGGCGTTTTATGTATTAGATACAGCACATCTCTTTGAACGGAAAAGAAAACCCAACATACGTAAACAACGGAGGACGCGATTTATTTAGAGTTTAAAGTTTTTTTTTTTAACCAGGAGAGGCGTATTCGAATACTACAAGATTTTTTGTGAATAAAAGCTAAAAGAGAAAATGTGCTAACTTAAAGATACAGGTTCTTAAATTTTTCGTTTGTGTCACGATGTTGCTACTTATGACATAGATTGCAACGTTTCGAATAACTTTCTGCTAGTCTTTCTCAGATGATGGTTAAATCACAGTTAGTAGAGGGGACTGGTTATGAAAGCCGGCGAACTTCCAAGGCGCCAAACAATAGCGGCTCTCTGGTGTTGAACATGCACGTCACGTGACACTGACCTTGCACAGATCATGTTGTTGTCAAAAGCTTTTATCAGCATGGCCGACAACAACACGATCTGTGCAGGCACAACCATGTATCAAAATGTAAGCAAAAGATTACTCGCGCTTCGAGAGTCATGTCACTCCGGACGCCATCTTTAGTTTTCATGTGCAGGGTTTCGCCGGCTTTCATAACCAGTCTCTACTGACTATGGTTAAATTCTACTCATTTCTACCATAGTAGAGAGGACTGTGTTGAAGTAAAAGACTTTCGATGTATGATATACAGCACATCTCTTTGAACGAAAAGAAGCCCTAAAGGAGGCTCACCACATTTTTTTTTTTTTTGCCGTGTAAGGGCATTTTAAAAATATTTTGGTTTATGCAAATTATTTGCTTTATTACTGTTTTGCCTATCATGCCCTAAAAATGATTTTCGATTTACTCGAAAACCAAACCAAATTTCGTCAGCAGCTAGTGATACGTGAGTACTACAACATTTAAAAGTTTTATTATGAAGTGTGTGTGACTAGATTATGAGAGAAACGACATTATTTAAAACAGGGCAATAAGCTGGTGTTGCTATGGTAACCGCTGTCGCTGGAAACCAGTGAAACCTAAAACTTTGATCACATTTCATAAACTTGGATTAGTATGAAAGCAATCGAAGCTTGTCTTCCCTGCGAAATTTTGATTTCGAAACATACACCCCACAGCAAAATATAACGGTGGCGAGCCTCCTTAACATACGTTAACAGCAGTGGACGCGATTTATTTAGAGTTTAGAGTTTTTTTTTTTTTTAATAACAAGAGAAGACTTATTTGACTACTACAAAGCTAAAAAGGGGAAAGGTGCTAAGTTAAAGATGTACGTTCTCAGATTCTGTCTTTATATTAAAATTACGTTTCGTTTGTCTCGCGATATTGTTATCACTTACTGCTAGTCTTTCTCAGATGATGATAAGTTCCACTCATGAAAGCATTACTAAATCCACACTGCGCAAACGCGCCTACAGGGTATAAGGCGCATGGATCAGCGGTCAATTTTAATAACGTTAGTGGATTCTAAGGAGGATATCCCTTTGGTCAATTTCCAGGGCTGGGTTGTTCAAAGCGTGATTTAAATAACCCAGGTTGTGTCAGTTTTGATTCCAGTTAAATAATTATTCAATGAAGATTTTTGCAAAGTATTTTCCCCCTCCCTTTAGTTAATTAATTCTTTACATGTATCTTAAAATTAGCTTTTGAAAACATTTCTAACGAGAAGCTGTACATAGCTTGAATTCGTGACGTCTTTAACCCATTGCAGTATTGATTTCTGAGTGTTTTGAGTGCTTTTACGAGAAACTTAAGTTTAAATTATGTGTAAAAAGTAAGACTACGCTATATTCACTACATTCAGTAGCCGACGCTTGAAACCTCAATCGCTAAGCGAATTGCACGTTACATAAAACAAACCTTGCCGGAACAAAAATCCCACAGCAATAAGCGGCAAGCACTATCAAACGGTCCTACCCATCCATGAACGCCTTGCCTTGTCTTGAAAACTTGTACGCTGTAATTCTTCCTTCCGCTTCTCACGTCACTGAACACACGGAGAGATTTTGCGAGATGTACTTCATCGCTGAAAGCCAATTTGTCGTCGGCATAAACTGAAATATGCGTGCATAAATTTGCATGCGCTAATGTAACAAGTGAAAACAAGAAAACTCGGAGCCTAAAACATGAGTAGTTTCTTGGTGTTGCGGATGGTGTGGTCACCAAATGATGTAAAACAAAAGACACTGAACAATACCTATAACACAACACAAAAGCTAACCAACAATGGTTTCCGCAACACCAAGAAAAACCCAAAACAGGGCTCGTCGGCCACGCCACGAGGGGAGGAGCGCTGGCTCGTTTCCCGAACAGCGGCTGGTAGTCGAGCCTACGCCACGAGTAACAATAGAAACTAAATCCCCCTGGATTGGCGTCAATCGACTTTCGAACAAGCGAGCACAGTGAGGGGTGATTGCCCATTGGCCACAGACTGCCGTCTTATGGATACTCTTAGGAGATTTAAGAGGCTTTCCGTGAAAATTCTGTGGGAATTTCTAACTGCCGGGCATTTAGTCTATTGAAGTCTGGCCACAGATTTTCTAAGTGTCGAGAACATAGCGATTTTATGGTATGCACAAGCTCGGAGAATTCGTCAACTTCAAAACCAAAATATTTTTTTCGAATCGCTTGGCATTTCCAAAAAGATCGAATGCTCTAAGGAGGTTTAAATGAGGCCTTCCGTGGTGAAAATTGTGTGAGAATTTCTGACTGCGTAACTTTAAACGATAACAAAGTTTAGGGCTAAAGTTCATAACTTCTCAAACTCATCAATTCTTTGACAACTCAGAGTCACGCACTTATTCAATTACAGCAATCATAACGTTATACACTGGGGAATTAAAAAAGTTTACAAAATGATGGAACGAGTGAATCTTTCCCCGTATACTAATATCTCGTTCAACGCTTCACGTATTCACGAGATAAAAATGACCACTGAGTGACGTCATATCACTTGACATAGCAACTTCGAGGTCATCATTTCATTAAAATCCAACTAATTGATTAACTAATCTGTCACAAGTCGTTTTGTAGTTTATTATTAAAACACGCAGATTTTCCGAGTGTTTCTGACAGTTACACTAACCAAACACTGAAATATGTTGAGTTTGTTGCCAAACAAGCCGGACATCTCTTTCACACACGGAGACAAAGTATACCGCACCTGTGCATGTCCAATTACGCACACACAAAACGGTTTTGTGTCCTGTGGTTCAAATGAGGAATATTTTTAATTCGAAACAATTTATAACTGCACGTTGTACGTTTTCTAGGGTGGAGAAAAATAGCATCAAGAAATCATTCATCGTAAGCCCGATGTTTGAACGAAATTTGTGGAACGTCTTGACGCCTTGACCATTTGCATACGCTCTATAAAAAAGCCGTAACGCGGACATTGAGAAGCAAGTAGAAACAAAACATCTGTTTTAGGCGCAGAGTTGAGACCAGGCTTCAGAACGGCTCAATTATCAGACAACCGTTATAAGTTTTCAAGAGTGAAAAGATCAATAATTTAGCCTTCATAATTTCAATGTTTGGAAAACATTTCGGGAACACGATAGATTGACGATATACACTCTTGAAAGAAGACCCAGCGAGTACAAGAAATGAATTTTATCAAGCAGACGAACGTAAGTCAAACTAGTTTGAGGAAGATAGAACCTCGGAGGTGGCTACTGGAAGTCTTCTACAATAAGCCTTACATAATGAAAGGACCCGAAGGATTATACACGTCAAAGGTCGTCATTTGTGTGTTCAACGCGTTTGTCTTACGCCACCATCACGTTGAACATTCTAGCAATCCCAGCAATAAGAAAAACTTCGACATTAACGAAGACTTAAAGACATTTCTCCTAAGTCTGGCTGTTTCTGATCTCAGTTTGGTTTACTGGTACAACCTTTATTCATTGCTCTTCTTATTATGGAAATGAAGCAAAATACTAACACGGTGCAACTTATGATACCACATCCATCGCTTATATCATTACGTTGATTGTGTAGTTTTCTTATGCTTCGTTCTTTGGTGTCATGGCTCTGAGTGGAGATAGATTCATGGGAAACCATCTGTATCTTAGATACAAGGAACTTGTCACTCAAAAGCGTGCTGTTGCTGTTGTGATCTTATTCAGTTTGGTGTTCAGGGTATTTGTTTTCTCCTTGATTAGGTTGCACATCCCGGTAAATATTATTTACGTAATTTTTGTCATTATCGATGCCGTTTATATGATAGCGGAACATTATTTAGCGGCAAGACGTATTTCGCCACAAGAAGCCACGTAATCCAGATTCACACTCAACAAGCAACACAGAGAGGCTAAATGGCGAATATTGTAAGGGTGAGGAAATTTGCTTTCACACCAATTTACATATATTTCGTGTTAATGGTTTGTTATTTGCCAACCGTTTGCATTTTACATATTGGCACTCTAATGTCAGGATCAAGTACCGATATAAAAGTTATATCACGTTATTCGTTGACGCTGGTGTTTCTCAATTCAATCCTTAATCCGCTGATTTATTGCTGGAAGATGAGACACATTTGCAACACTGCCATAAACATACCCACAGTGTGTATATGCTTCCATTGACCTTTGAACTAAGGCAAGATTAAAACCAACAGCTTTACTTCAGACTGAATAGCTTTTTAGCTAAAGTGACATCGGACTGGAACTCATCAGTTTTAATACCATACTGCATTATTGATGAGCTATTTATGAACACCTTTAAGGCAAGCCTTGCCAATACTTTTCATGAGAACAGTTATTTTCAATTTTTTTTTATTATTATTTAAATTTTTTTAGCTATTTGTAGTGATTGGTGCATGCCCATTGCAAATAACCAATTTAAATTTAGCCGATTATCGGTGAATTGTCCATAGACTACGAGTAGTCCCCCATTTTTTTCACTCAGCGCGCGTGAAAATCACCCCACGCCGTGGGGTGATTTTCATGCGAGCTCGCGTTTCGCTCGCTCTACTATCCCTGAGGAAAAAAAATAAGGGATGACTCGTAGTCAAATTTGTCTATTACTGAAGAAGCACACTGTACATTCAGCATTCAAATAAGATGCTATAAGAAGCAAGGGCTGACAACTGCGTAGAAAAAGTAACGCAACAGTGGAATGATTTTTGAGACCAAACCGAAAGTTTAATGCAACTGTGGATAGCTATTTCGCCGTTATTGCGGCTCATCAGCACAGTGTAGCAACAAGTTCCAGTGACTAACCTGACTGAGTTAGCACTGTACTAATGTGCGCTTGGTAAAAACTCCGGATATGACCATGAGATCATATGTCTGTCCACGTGCTGACTCGTCCCCAGTCGTCTCTCAATTCACGAGAGGAGCGCGGCCGAGGGGAGCGCGAGGTGTGATGCCCATCACCCCCTTCGGTCGCGCTTCTCTCGTTCCGCGTCTATCCCCCACGCGCGTCTCCTGCGTCTTACCTAGAAAAACGACTGGGGACGAGTCAGGTCCACGTGCACAGCTTAAGCCAAACACAATGAACAAAACATTTGAAAACTGACTCGTCCCCTCTCGTGAATTGAGAGACGACTGGGGACGAGTCAGATTTGAAAATATCATGCCACTGTTGCGTTGAACTAAGCGGCGATAGCAAAACTATCTGCCAGAGGGAACATGGCCAAACCATGTGAAAAAATGACGCAGCATAACGGATCTGCCGATCTGCTTTCTCGTTTCAAATAAGAGCATGCGGAAGAAATCCAAATACATGACCGCCGCCAAAACATTTCTAGTCTAAATTTCCTTGTTTACGCATATGGTACAAAAGTTTCTTTATTGGTCCTTCAGAGACCATAACCCTCTTCATGAGGTTCATCTTCCAAGTCATTGGATGGGATTGACTTTTTTTTTAAATTCAATGTCAGCTCAGACCAACGTTCTGGTAAGTTTGTAAAACGAACTATGATTTATGTTTACTTAACTTTAGAAACACACCCTGTAATCAGCTTGACATTCCTTGCTCAGTGTCATGTTCAACTGTTTTCACTGGGCAGTACTCCATCTATTATCTGTTCAAATGAATCAGTAAAACCTCAGTCCTCCTTCATTTTACTTGCTTCTGAGTGTACAGCTGTGGAGTAGCATGTTGTAAATTTGTTTGGCTTGCCAGATCGAATTTAGTTTAAAAAAACTTTTTTCTTGTTTGATCGTGTTAACATTGCAGAATATAAAATTTCTAGTATGAATTCGACTAGCTTCTCACTTCATCTAAAAAGGATCAACATTAACGCACCGTTAACGTTAACGATATCTTTCAACGTTCATTAGAGTTGTATTTGACTGAAATCAATTAGGACATAATCTATGGTGTCCGGCTCTCAGCAATACAGGTTTGACTGTAGATACTTTTTCGAGTTAATATAGCAGGTGGCTGTTATTTATTCAACATTTGTGCAAAATCTGCTGCACCATTTTTACAGTGCGTGCACACCTATCTTTAGATCAAAAGCTGGCCAAGGGAATCGTTTTCGCGAGTTACCTCGTGCGTGGAAAAGTTGGGAATTGACAGCGTTTTATTATATGGCAAGCATCTTCGGCGGTTTCCCCTCTACTTTCAAATCCAGCCAGATAACAGGAATGCTCGGTTTTCTCACATTGTGCATCTTTAAACTTCCTAAGACATTTTCGAATTCATCGGTTCCACTATACTCAACTGTATGAACTTGGGCCTAGTGTTTTGCGACGTTGTTTTGTTGTTTCGAGCGACAAAACGGCTTGAAATATGTCCGAGGCTCACCTTTCAACAATGATAACATGTCTGGTCCTTGAATCTGCAATTGCGTGTTGCGTTCGAGTCTCCTCCGCACCAATAGCAAGTGTTAGGAGTGCGTTTTGCGTCGATCAATTCGAATCATCAACATCCCCCTCCCCCTATACTAGAATCGAACCCGGAACCTATGCATGCTAACATCTCTCCTTTACCACTAGACCACTGGGTTGATCCGGCAAACCCACGAAAAATTTAGGTGCTTTTCTTAATATATATCAATAACGGGTCACCCTAACTCAAATCTTACCTAACCGCGAATCTAGCTTAGATCTAATAATCGCTTTACATAGGCCTAATTTTATCTAATAATGATAGCCTACTTTCGTCCCAATTCAGGCATAAACTAGAGAGAAATAGCATCGACTATTACAAAAGGCTTGGTTACTAATGAATGCTAATGATGGCATCGACCGTTAAAAATGGCATCGACCGTTTACGAAAGGGAAATCAGCTTCGCCGCTCAAACTCGCCGTTTTCACTAAAAAATAAAAACCTCTGGCACCCAGGGTACGTAGAAAGATGAGTGGTCAGTATGTTTCGCGTGAGGAACGTTTGAAACTGTCTCAGCGACCCGGCCTTGCGGTTCAAATTACCTACACACCCGGTGGGCGACGGGCTTATGTTACCAAAGACAATAATACCCTCTGCAGCCAAGTGGACTACCTCTAGAGGTGGTCCACTCGGACCAGTAATTTTTCGTTTGGTCTAGACCGTTCGATTAAATTTCCAACTGAAATTTCCGGAAATGTTGGCATAATGGAAAGCACCCTAAAACTCGCTGGAATCGCTTGGCGAATCGACCCAGAAACCACTCAAGACACATGTAAACACACGAAGAAGTTCTGTTGAGCCAGTTTTATTCAAATATCGTTCCGAATTTTACCCTCAAATTCGAAGTGAATTTTTCCCATATAAATCCTCATAATTTAGCTATTACTCAATTCAAAATACAACATGTAAACATCACTTGAGCTTGGGCTTCCTGTGGTCACACATGTACAAAGTAACGCCATTCACTGATGCACTTCCCTTCCAGTAAAATGCTTTGTCGAAAGGCTGGGATTAACATTCTCGCCGTAACTCAAAATATTCGGCCCGGTGTAACCACGGTTCGCTCAATCGTTACAGGTCGGTTATTATCGAAAACGTTTAACTACCCCTTGGCTCCAGATGTTATGCCTCGTGCAGCTGGATTTCCTACGATGTTCAGGTTGCCTACTCAGCCCACATCGGACGGACTAGATGCATGTTTTCTGGGAATTCCTATGGATAACGGTACTTATGCCCACAGAACTGGTGCCCGGTAAGATTTCATGCTTATAGAGGCTCAATCTGTTTCACTTAGCTGCAGAAGATGCGTAAATATATGGCATTTGTTTTTGTTTCTTCAAAATACTTCGATGCATAATCAGATACCGCGGAATGCATGTCTTCTCCGTATCAATTCAAAGGATGCGATATTATGCGACTTGTTTTTATTTGTAATAAATAATAATGCATATCAATTAAGTGTTTTAAATAATAAAAAGGCAAACAATAAATTATCTACTTCATTTATGTATCAATTATATTGTGTCTAAAACTAAGCCTGTTGATGAAAGAATTTTTAAAACGTTCCATGTTACTTACATCTCGAATTTTGCTTTCTAAGTTAGGTTATGGCCCCGTTGACCTTAGGCAAAACCGAATGTAGAGAATTTTGGTCTAGTTGTTTCATTTTATGTAAAATACGCTTATCTGAGACCTCTAAAAGATTACAAATTTTATCGCATTGATCAGATCGTGACGCGCCTTCAACGCATAAGTTAACGCTTTGTATAGAAACGGAAAGAAACAGACTGTAATTATTATTGCGGGTTCGGAATTTTAATGATCGTGTACGTAACGACGCAACGTGTTACCAATTAAATTGTTAAATCGTGTGTCAAAGAACGCGTAAAATTTGTACATGTTTGCCGTAAAGTATTTTACGATAGTTTCTGAAAAGTAAACCGAACAAAATATTAACCGAACGGTGAGATATCCAGGCCACATAACTGCTACAAAGAAGCTTACTGGTAGGTATGTACATGGCTGATGTCTGACTTTCAACAAGATCAAAATAACCACAGTCAGCTTTCCCACGAAAAAGTATAATTTGAAATGCTAAGTTGCGCTAGGCGTGTGTTCGTGTACCGAAAGCTAAAGTAAATTCCGTTGTTTCACCGGCCCCGAATTATGCTGTGTTCACATCATCACCGAAACATGTTTAGAGTAAACATGTTTAGAGTAAACATGTTTAGAGTAAACATGTTTAGAGAAAACATGTTTAGAGTAAACATGTTTAGAGTAAGCATGTTTAGAGTAAACATGTTTAGAGTAAACATGTTTAGAGTAAACATGTTTAGAGTAAACATGTTTAGAGTAAACATGTTTAGAGAAAACATGTTTAGAGTAAGCATGTTTAGAGTAAACATGTTTAGAGTAAACATGTTTAGAGTAAACATGTTTAGAGTAAGCATGTTTAGAGTAAACATGTTTAGAGTAAACATGTTTAGAGTAAACATGTTTAGAGTAAACATGTTTAGAGAAAACATGTTTAGAGTAAACATGTTTAGAGTAAGCATGTTTAGAGTAAACATGTTTAGAGTAAACATGTTTAGAGAAAACATGTTTAGAGTAAACATGTTTAGAGTAAACATGTTTAGAGTAAACATGTTTAGAGTAAGCATGTTTAGAGTAAACATGTTTAGAGTAAACATGTTTAGAGTAAACATGTTTAGAGTAAGCATGTTTAGAGTAAACGTGTTTAGAGTAAACATGTTTAGAGTAAACATGTTTAGAGTAAACATGTTTCAACGAAACGTTTCCCATGCACATGTTTGCTAATTCATTGTTCACATTAGTTGTTAATTTCAAAACACGTTTCACGCCTGGTTCTATAATTTATGCTGCAGTTTACGAAGGAGGCTACCCTGCAAGCAGTGGATTGTCCTACGCATGCCAAAATATTTACTCCTCAGACGAGACATTTGCTCCGTGTTGCTCCGGGCGTGCGCGTTACCAAAATGAACTATTGTATGTCTGCGCTATTGTTTTGCTTCAGGATTTCTATTGTTTTGGCTTTTGTTTTAGTTTTAAGAACGGTATGCATAACTAATGTATGGGGTGATACGGAAGTCTTTCCGATATCAATACTATCTTACTTGTTTATGTAACCTTGAAGCGGGGGTTTCCTTGATAGCCGTGATTTCCGCTTTCCTTCTGATTTCCCTCGTTCTCACCGCTATTGACACCGCTAGGCCATGCACTGACAGACGAGCAAACGAACGTAAACACTATGCCGACCAAAGGAAGCATCGTGCGGCTGAAAAGTGCAAATTCGCTCAAACCAAAGCAAATTTCCCTCCAAAATTTTTAATAAATTCCAGTCTTTCCAAAACCGAGTGTGGATGTTAATTATTGCGCCTGTTAAAATGAGTTAGAACGCTAAAGCGATGACCGCGCGGTCGAACTCCATGCAAGCCTGTACACGAAATTGCTCACTTCAAGGTCAAAATGACGGTACTTTTTTTAAAGTTAAAATATTTTAACGTTTCTTGATAGAATAATAGCCATAGTACTGGAATCCGAGTGTGGATTTCAGAAAAGTAACTCAGAAATGCGCAAAATTTTGATTTTCCTTTCAAAAAATGACCTTTTTTGCTATGATTTTAGGGTCAAATTGGGAGCCTGGTGACGAGTGAAATACTATATATTAGCAAATGTCACCCGAACGAGAGAGAAACCACTGAGAACAACCGTTAGTTCCTTTGATCGAGCCGCCGTCCAGCGCCATGGACGAATAAATTAACTTTGAACCGGTAAAACAAGTTTGCAAACTTGCAAACTCGCGCATGCACTCATCCACGTAACTGCTGCGTTTAAGCGAGCCCGCTATGTAACACGCGCCACATTTTTGCCACGAAACTACAGCACGCGCTACAATTTTCCCGCGAAACAACGTCAAATCCATCAAATGCACGTGGGGCGTACATTTAATGCACGTGGGGCGTGACGTGGCTGCGTATGCTCGATGGAAAAGCAAACGGTTGCTTGCAGTGGTTTCTCTCTCGTTCGGCGTAGCTCGGCGAAGGAGAATCCACTGCTCGCAGGGTAGAAGGAGGCATAAGTTCGCATGAAATATTATTTTATAATTGCACATAAACTGACCAAAAAATAGAGCTCGAACTTGAAGTGATTTGTCTGGCTTCAGTAAATCGAAACTACCTCGACGGTGAGTTAGTTTCAAACATTCTCAGGATAAACATGTTTTGATCATGATTCGCGCAATGCGCCACTTGATGTGAACACTTTTCACAGTGAAACATGTTTCATTCCTGAATTTGCCCTAGTGTGAACACAGCATTAGTCACCGAGTTGGCTAACAACGATATACTGATATACTGAATTACGTAGTTCGTTTCTAATTATTTTTTTAGCATGGGTCCACGACATATCCGCTGTGAATCCTGTTACGTGCGTCCTTTCAACACTCTGACCGGAGCAGCACCGTATGAATCACTGATGGTAGCTGATGTTGGTGACGTACCCATTAACGTATTCAATATTGGCGCAAATATTGACATAATTCACAAGCATGTGGCAAAGGTTGTCGCCACGGGCTGCAAACCATTAATTCTTGGTGGAGATCATTTTATCACATATCCTGTTTTACGAGCAATGAAGGTTTGTCAAGGTCACCATTTTTTATTTTTGTAAAGCTGTTAAAGAGTAAATTCCCAAAAGAGAACTTATTCTTCATATGCAGGAATTTGTAAGGGTTATCGGCCTGAAGCGAGGGGTTATGTGAGTTTTCGTGCGTTTCCCGAGGGCGTAGCCCAAGGATAACGCACGAGGGGAATAAATCACATGACCCCGAGCTGAAGGCCGATAAACGGCTTATTTTTACATTGGCGAGGATTCCTCAAGGGATGCAAAAATACACTGAAGAAAAATGCCTCTACTGTTCACCTTTCTTTTGTTTTCAACATTCCATGCTGGCACTGGTGGTATTAACAAGGTTCTCGGCTTTTTAATTATGTTAATTTTTCCAAGTCGCATTTCGAATTAGTTGTGCGTAGTGAATGCTAGAAACAGCCTAGCAATATCGAGTGACTCGGAGTCCGAAATGTTTATTTCTCAAAGCAGTTTTAGTGGCGGTACTCAATTGAGCTTTCGGAAAACAATATCGAGTGCAGACAACGAGCAAGCGGCTTCGATTTTCGCACCGAGGATGTTTTAACCGACCTCTTTCCAGATAAAGATGATTCCGGGCGACGGATCATTACTGTAACCGACAAGGAAATTCAGGCGAGGAATGAAGCAAGAATACCACAAAATACAAAGAGGTCAACTACATGGAGTGCACGAGTTTGGGATAACTGGGTTAAAGAACGTAACGCCTTACCACTAAATGACAGCGACACTTTCGTGGCAACTCCAAACAGTGGAATTTTAAAGACGCTGTTCAATTTCGGACTGTCGTTCTGCCTGAGAAAGTTCGCATATACGAAATAAGGAAGAAGGATAGAGTGAATACCCTCCAAATTCACTGTATTTACCGTGAACAGGTTTGCAGCGTTATATGAGAGAAATAGTAAACATTTGTATAATTGTTCTTCATGAAAAGCTAATTAAAATGCGAAGGGATTATGTATCAGATATGCAAGGGGAATAAGTGACTTATCCACCCTGTATATTAATACATAATCCCCTCGCATATTAATTAGCTGTTCATTAGCCCCGCTCTTCCCTTAAATCAATCAAGGCCGCTCCCAGCTTTTCAGACAGTTGATTCGGGGGTTGTGTAATATATTACCCCCGCAAAGAACAAAGGAATCCCAGCTCATGTAAAAACAAGAGGCTCCTAGCAGCCTATACTCATGCGCATGCGTAAGTAGGCTGTACCACAATGAAGGGAATGATTCTTCTAATACTTATATATACCAAACATGAACATTGCTAATGTAAGTAGGGTTGTAGGAGACGCTGTCGTGACACTTGAGTAACGCTCTTTTACCGGAAGTGAGAGTAGCCGGAAGTCACTAAACAGGAAGTGTAGTGGAAAAGCTATGAACCGGAAGTGTACAATTTAAAATATGCGTGCATAAATTTGCATGCAAAATCGTGACACAAAAAATAAAAATAATAATAATAATAATAAAAATAACAAGAAAAACGGAGCCGAAACCTTACCTCATGCCGCTACGCGCATGAGTAATAAATGTAAGTTATTAGTGATTAGCGTTTAAGTTGTCCTTATGTCAAGCGTACAAGTCATGAGAATCGAGGAAATATTACCAAGAGTTTATATTATTAATGGCATGTTGACCTCACGAGTCAAATAATTGTTTTTCAACGGAATTTGAAAAGCTCTATCGTGTCGCAAAATCATTTTCCCAAAGAAATCTTTTACGTTAATCAAAAGTTCATCCTTCCTACATTCAATGAAGTGAAGCTTCAGCTTGTTCCATTCGAAGGTTTAGCGCATGGTGAAAAATTAATTTGTTTACGAGGTACTTTTATCGAAGTAAATTGTATGCCTGTTAAAATTAATGGACCATGGACCACGGTGACACCAAATACATACACATACATACATACAAATACATACACACATAGGTACATACAAATACATACACACATAGGTACATACAAATACATACACAAAACCGCAGTTTTCTGACTGCGGACCGAGGACTGAGTTACCGCGAATCTTACGCTTTCAGAGTGGACGGGTATTGTAAAATTGCTCCCAATATGTTTCAAAGTTACTGTGTTGAATTTGAGCCAAAAATATGGGACAACCAGCGCGCGGCCAAAATATGCAAATTAGGACTTGTGAAGTCAGCAGTTGTGCAGAACTTCGTAGTCAACATGGTAGTCAAAATTCATCGTCGGTGGACATTTTCAACTGAGCAAAACTGCTAAAAATGTAGCTAAAAAATTGGTTTGTTTAAATACTGAAGCGTCTGAAAGCAACACCCAAGTCTGCACAACTCATGACGTCACCATGTTATTTGCTTCTGCTTCTGTTTTTCTGCCATAAGGATCAGTTTGCCGTTTCTTTTGTTTCACTTCAAGTATTAATACTGATCTAGGTCTGGAAACCCAGATCCGGCCATTCTCAACGGTTTGTTGCAGTGATCGTGCATTCTATGTTCTTTTTATACTAGTTTCAGGCCCCAGAACGTGCACGAAAAGTTCATTTTTGACCAACTTTGGACGTCCAAAAAATACTTTTCGTTGCTTGACCATAACGTCAAATGGAAACTTATGAATCAGTGGAACATGGACTTCAACTTTTTAGTATAAGAAACGGGTCGAAAATTTCATTTCATAGGAAATTAAAACCATGTGAAACTCATATGATCGTTCCCTTTCGCACGTCAGTCCTTCAAACTCGTACAAGAATTTGCGTCTCAAACGGTAATTTCGACGGTTTGCGGTTATTTACGTTTTTCTTGAAAATAAAAGGATATTTTGCCAAAAACACTACACAGTGGTTTTTGTCATACCTTAGCCTAACAATTACTAAAATATGAAACAAAGCCTTGAAGCCTTGCCGCGAAACTGATTTCTCTTTTGACATTGGAGCTTAAACACTTGTGGAAACGTCGAACAAGCCCACAATTGTCTTTTGGTTGGACACTCAGTTAATATAGATTTCATGATGTGGCAAAATAACGTTTTAACCTACTGTACTCCCTATCCTACCAATTAGCTTCCCATAATCTTCCACCCTAACCTATCGTACCCTGCCCTAGCTCAGATGCGCAACCACCATTTACCATTCACCCTTCTACCACACCCCTTGGCATCCCACCATCCCCTTGTCCATCCTGCCCGTCTGTAGCCTTTTTGTTTTTTGTTTTTGCCTCTTTCAGTACAAATTTATTTGTTTCCCCCCTCTCCCCCCCAAAGGGATTACAAGTACAGCGACTACATTTTGTTATTCAACACGTGAACTTGGTTTAATTATGCCCAGCATACGCGCTCGATACAAAAAAAAGCGGTTTTATACCTTCATTCGTTCATTTCAATCCAAAAGGCCACATTGTTCTATATAATATTCGCTGTTAGTTTGTTCTCGCCTTTCCTCTCTTTTTGTCCGTAATTTCCAATAAACAGAGTGAGAGAACTTTATCGTTTATTTCATATTATCAAGTGAAAAAAAAAATACCAGCCTGAATAAAAACTATGCTTTGTAGGAAAAACATGGTCCTGTGGGCCTTCTGCTGCTTGACGCTCATCCAGATACTAGCGACACGGTGTTTGGAGAAAAGTTAGCCAACGCCACTCCATTCCGCCGGGCCGTTGAGGAAGGACTCTTGGACTGTAAAAGAGTGGTCCACATTGGAGCGCGTGGGGCTGGAAAAACTCCGAATGACTACGAATATGGAAGAACTAAAGTAAGTGTTTCCTACGCAAGTACAAGTGAAAACTAAGAGCATTGTGTCAAGTTGACCCTTGGACGTACACACAAACTTATACTCCCTGCTGTCCGTGGTACAAAGGGGAGCGGGGGGGGGGGGGGGGCGGTTACAGCCCCTCCCATGGGTTTTTGCCGTGTTACAATATTTTGGACATATTTTTCCTCTAATAGATAGCCTGTGATGTGCTATACTAGATAAAGTAAATATTATGAATTATGGCGCTGCTGGGGATCCGTGACGTCATCCAAAATCCATCTTGGATTCTGCTAAAAGTTCAAATTTATCGGGAAAATGCAGAAATTGCAAATATTTTTTGCTACAGTTGTAAAATATGATACAACGGAACATTTTGTTGCTTTAGGTCACGTTTTATATGTTTTTTTTTTGTACCGAAAAAGGTGAAAAATACTCATTTTTATTAAAAAATGGCTTAACATCATGCTACTTATGACGTCATATCTCGTTACCATAGCAACCGATTGTCGCCAAACTTTCCCAAAGTGTGTCTCAAGGATAAATGAAAAGCAACTGAAGACGGAATGAGCTAATAAGTAATGTTCTTAAAAAGTCGGAGGAAAACCTTATAAAATCAACCACTCTGGTAAATTTTTTCAGAACTTGGTAAAGTAAAATGTTTAGTGTTTGTAAAAATCGTCTCGTTTTCGATTTTTGGTTATCTTCTCTAACACGATAACTTAAGCGATGAAATTAGGTTTTTGGTGTTAACGACAGCAGGAAAAATTATGATTCTGATTTTTTCAATTATTCTTATTCTACTCATCAAGGAAAATCAATCTGCAACGTAACAGAACTGACAGAACTAGAATTGTTGACATTAAAAACCAACTTAAATTATGATATATTTACCTAAGCGCTGCAGCCCCCCCAGTCGTAAAAATATAGTATTATTCGGGCAAAACTGGGCGACTATTCGGGCACCACAGACAGTAAAATTACTGCAGACTTATTTTGCGATTCAATGTCTTAATTTATTTGTTTTTATTTCGTAACTCACATTAATCA
Source organism: Cladopsammia gracilis (assembly GCA_022457155.1). Taxonomy (NCBI): domain Eukaryota; kingdom Metazoa; phylum Cnidaria; class Anthozoa; order Scleractinia; family Dendrophylliidae; genus Cladopsammia; species Cladopsammia gracilis. Next base: position 1,766,247 of record JAJGOT010000087.1, read on the forward strand.
CTTAACTTTCTACCCGAGCTCTATACTACATCGATCGTGTCATTCATGTGATAGCTCCATTAGATGCTCACCGCGTGAGCAGGCACAGAACGACACATTTGTGTTGTGGTCCGCCAAGCCGTGGGAATGATAATGTAGACCGCGCAGGGATTGAAACTAAGGGCGCGTTTCTTTTCTACGTTTTCTGCCCATTACAAAAACAGAAAACCTCAAACTATTGCACCTGTTCCTACAAAATATGGAAAGAAGTCGCTACTTTGACTATGTGTACCTGGAAAAATTTTCGTGTGTGAGAATGTAAACAACATAGTTTTGTTAGCGTATTCTGATTTCAGAATGATCAGAATATGTCCCAAAAAAACGCGCTCTAAGTATAACATTTGGCGACCATCTTGTATGCGTGGTTTGTATCTGGTCGTGGTCGATTAAAATAGTATGTCTTCGTTGAAGTCTTATCTGTACCGTGTGAAGTGCGAAGAATGCGAGATGTAGAAGCTCATTCTCGGATCGTTCACAGTGGAAGAAAAGTAAAATGTCAGCGAGTGCTAGAATCATCATCATCATGACAAACATAACGTCACGAGTTTCATTCGGGCAAATAAAGTTCAGCACCCCTGTAATGTTCACGTTGTATACCGGAAGTGCGAATACCGGATATTCAGAGTCTATGTATGTCGCTAGGAACTTTGGGATTGATCCCTCGACCATCATGGCGTCCATGTAATTGATGTTTCTAAGAGCTTACAATAAATCGTTGTTAATCTCATGCATCGTGAGTTGATATCCACAAGAAACATCACAAATGGCGACGAGGATGGGATGCCAATAATCGAAGACGAAAATCATCGTGATTGAAGTGTTGAATCAACCAAAAACCTACCGATCTGATCTGCTTTGTTTTCAATGCCTACGGATTCCTCATCGACCTCTTCACCTTCACAGTCCTCATCGGCTTCTGCTATGGCTACGGGGATCAACCTACCGACTTTTCCCGAATTTGAGCTTCAACCAAGGGACACGGCACCTGTTCGTTTTGAGAAGTACACCAAACGTTTGAACAACATGTTTGCAGCAATGAACATTACCCGAGCGTCTCAGAAGAAAGCAATGCTGCTACATTATGTAGGAGAGGAAACTTGTGACGTTTTTGAGACCTTAACCGTTCCAGAACCGCCGGAAGGAAGTGACGAATATAGGACCGCCGTCAAAGCGCTTACCGATCACTTCGAACCTCAGAAGTGTGTTGATCATCACGTGTACGTCTTTCGTCAGGTAACGCAAAAGTCGGGTGAAAACATTACCGAGTTTTACACACGCCTTCAGCTTCTGGCACGCAAATGCGAATTCGCTGATGCCGAGTTGGAAATTAAACGGCAAATAATTCAGGGCACCTCATCGCTTCGTTTAAGACGCAAAGCCATCGAACAAAGTCTCAACCTGGAAAATCTGCTCAAGGCTGCTCGCGCCATGGAAACTGCTGACGAACAAACCACTGAGATAGAAAAACAGCAAACACACGCAGTGGGCTATGGTCGAAAGAAAGTAAACGACGATCAACAGAAAGAAGGCTACCATGGCCAACCAAAGTCTGGATCTCGCAACACCAAGTGTGGTTTGTGTGGTGGAAGTTACCCGCATCACGGAAATTGCCCTGCTCAAGGTAAACAATGTCTGAACTGTGGTAAAATGAATCATTTTTCTAAAGTTTGTCGCAGCAAGCCCAACAATCGTTCAAAATCCACACGCCCAAGGAAACCTTCAAAAGGTAAACACCACGCCAGATCTGCAGATGCTGATGAGTCTTCAGGTGGTGAAACTTCAACCCTAACTGGTGCTGACAGTGACAACAGTGAAGAATATACCTTTAACATCGGTACACAGGAACACCAAACCGCAAAGCCAAGTCAGGATTATGAACACACTCATTCGCGTAATGGCAGATTCAGGGGCCACGGTGAACATTTTAAGCAAGAGAGACTTTGATAGTCTGAAATCAAAACCGCAACTGACAGATGCAAGTGGCAAGGTATATCCGTACATGTCTGCCAAGCCGCTAGACCTATGTGGCAAGTTCCGAGCCATTGTTGTTAGTGACCATTGTTCATCAGAAGAAACATTCTATGTTGCAAAGGGTTCATCAAGCTCCATACTCAGCTGGACGACTTCGCAGACGTTAAATCTCATCAAAGCTGTAAGCACGGTTGCACAACCTCCTACAAGTCTGCCACATGATGCCCCGGATTTTCTCGAGGACTTTCCTAGTCTAACTAACGGAATGGGCGAGTACAAAGGCGAACCAGCACGCATACATGTAGATCAATCTGTCAAACCAGTGGCACAGCCGCATCGTCGCATCCCGTTTCATGTCAGGAAGCAAGTAGAGGAGAAACTAAGGCAGCTTGAAAGTGATAGCATCATCGAACGTGTGGAAGGCCCAACCCCTTGGGTCTCGCCGATTGTCGTTGTTCCTAAGTCCCAGAAACCAAACGAAATCAGAATCTGTGTTGATATGCACTCCCTAAACAAAGCTATCATCAGGGAACGACACGTTATTCCCACCATCGATGACGTGCTGTCAGATCTGAATGGTTGCAAAGTGTTTAGTAAAATTGACCTGAATCAAGGGTATCACCAGATCCCACTCCAGCCTGATTCAAGACCACTGACCACATTCTCCACCCATGTTGGATTGTTCCAGTATAAGCGTCTCAACTTTGGTCTCTCGTGCGCTGCAGAAATCTTCCAAAAGAAAGTGGGTGATGCAATCCGTGGCATACCCTGTGTTAAGAACATCAGTGATGACATCTACGTTGGGGGCATAGACAATGACACCCATGACCAACATCTGAGACAAGTGTTTCGTCGACTCCATGAGAATGGACTAACAATCAACTTGCCTAAGTGTCAGTTTCGAGTTCCCACCATATGCTTTTCTTTGGCCATGTGTTCTCCGAAAAGGGCATGTCACCCGATCCTAGAAAGGTTGACGCTCTACAAAATGTTTCTCCACCAACCAACGTATCAGAAGTACGAAGCCTCCTTAGCTCTGCTGCGTTCTGCTCTAGGTTCATCAAGGACTTTGCAGTGATTACCAGACCCCTTCGACAGCTGACTTGTAACGGAGTGAAGTGGCAATGGACAGAAGAAGAACAGTCATCATTTCAACGCCTGAAAACGGCGCTATCAACCAAGACTACCCTTGGATACTTTGACCCTAAGAAACCCACTTTCATCTTCGTCGACGGTAGTCCCATTGGTCTAGGTGCTGTTCTGACCCAGAAAGATGAGTTGACCAATGAAGTGACACCGCTGCACTACGCCAGTTGTCCTCTTACATCCACCCGAGCAAGGTATCCGCAAATCGATCGCGAAGCTTTGTCAGTTTACTGGGCAATAAAGCGCTTCCACCTGTTTATTTATGGCAAAGAGTTCAAGGTCATAACCGACCACCAACCTCTTGTAACTTTGTTCAATAACCTATCTTCTAAACCGTCTGCCAGGATAGAGCGCTGGCTCATGGAGCTACAGCAATATCGCTTCACTGTGGAATATCGCCCTGGTGCTTCAAATCCAGCAGACTATGCTTCGAGACATCCAGTGGGAGATTCTGAATCTCACAACTATGAAGTTGAGTCCGAGGAACACATTTCGTTTATTGCAAGGAATGCAGTACCAAAAGCCGTAACATTGTCTGAGATAGAGTCTGCAACCGCAAAGGATCCAGTGCTTCAAGCGGTTATATCTGCGGTCAAGTCTGACTGTTGGCACAAGGCCCCACCTGATATATCACTATCTGAACTGTCACGCTATGAACAAGTGAAAGAACAACTAACTTGCACTGACACTGTCTTGCTAAAGTCTGATCGCCTGGTAGTTCCTGCTGTGTTGCAAGAACGAATCGTTGGCATTGCCCATGAAGGCCACCTGGGCATAGTGAAGACGAAAGCTCTCCTGCGAGAAAAGGTGTGGTTCCCATGCATGGACAAAATGGTGGAAACAAAGATCAAGGCCTGCTTACCGTGTCAAGTTGTGACCCCAATTTACACCAGAGAGCCTCTTCAAATGCCGTACTTCCTGACCACCCTTTTGATGAGGTGAGCATCGACTTTGCGCATGTGGATGGCGAGACTCTGCTCCTATTGGTTGATGACTATTCAAGGTTCCCGTTCGTAGAACCAGTGCCGTCAACATCCGCTGCTGCTGTCATACCCAAGCTAGATCAGCTGTTTGCTACGTTTGGAACTCCCCTGGTTGTTAGGTTAGACAATGGTCCACCTTTCAGCGGAGAAGTATTTGCTAAGTTTGCTCACGTGCTTGGTTTCAAGCATCGCAAGGTCACCCCACTATGGCCTAGGGCCAATGGCGAGGTTGAGAGGTTCGTGAAAACGCTAAAAAAGTGCATCAAGACTGCCAAAGTAGAAGAAAGAAATTGGAGGAAGGAGCTGCAAGCAGTTTTGCGAAATTATCGCACCACTCCTCGTGCAACCACTGGTGTCGCCGCTTCGGTACTGTTGTTGAAACGTCCTGTACGTAACAAATTACCTCAAGCTAACCACGTAGATCCCGTGTCGGAGATTATCCGCAAACGTGATTCCTCACAGAAGTCCAGGATCAAAGATCATGCTGACCGCAAAGCAAATGTGAAACCCTGCACTATCTCCTGCGGTGAAACTGTACTAGTCAAGAGACCATTTACTGTGTCTAAAGGCGCAACTGCTTACGAACCTACCCCCTTGACTGTGGTGGACAAGAAAGGCTGCATGATCACAGCTGAGAATGAGAATCGCAAGGTTACAAGAAATTCCTCTTTCTTTAAGAGTCTGAACCCATCAGTCATTAACCGTGACAATGATGTATCGCCGGCTGACAATGGATCCCCACAAGAGCCGCCAGCCATGCCTTCGTGTGTTAATGCTCCTGTTCCTATCACATCGAAATCTGTGCGCACTCCTCGTGTCCGAGCTGACCTTCCGGATGCAAACAAACCTGTTCCAGAGAGTCAAGCTCCTGCTTCCCGTCCTGATGGTCAACCACCGTTACGCAGATCGACCAGGAAGCGAACTCCCCGCCAGATTCTTGACTTATAGTCCTAAGTGTTAGGCGAACTATGAACTATGATAGTGTGACTAGTTGAATTGAAATGCTTCAACTTGTGTTTACGGACATTGGTTTCTGTTTAACTCTTCAATGTCAGGAGTTGTAGTGTCATGGACAACCGTTAAGTTTATTTGATTTCATTGTTGTATTTGTATATCGCAATTTTTGATATTAGAGAGTTGCCCACTAGGGGGAAAGAGATGTAATGTTCACGTTGTATACCGGAAGTGCGAATACCGGATATTCAGAGTCAATGTATGTCGCTAGGAACTTTGGGATTGATCCCTCGACCATCATGGCGTCCATGTAATTGATGTTTCTAAGAGCTAACAATAAATCGTTGTTTATCTCATGCATCGTGAGTTGATATCCACAAGAAACATCACAACCCCCAACAAAATTTTTCCCGTACGCCGATGTTTATATTCATCGTTCTTCCAATCAGACGCCGCGAACGATGTTTTTTTACTAACGAAATTTCATCGTTTGCGTCGCTGATTGGCTGTGACTAAAAACAGAATGATTTTTTCATCACTGTCAATCTATGAATAAATCTCAGTACTTATATAATAAAGCATCATAGTCGCTTTTGTACGTGCGTTAAAGAGTTTAATTAGTATAAAAACAATTTTGCACGTCCATTTAAATAGTTTAATTAGCAGAAGCACATTTTCACGTGCATCGATCAGTCTTCACATGTGAATGAAAAAATAACTATCTTCACTGCAAGTGGTGAAGAGATCACATTTTAGAAAATAACCCAGCTCGAGTTCAAGTGACCGACTATTCTTGTACTTTCTAGTTATATTATAAAATACTTATTGACTGAGTTAGGTAGGGCCGGACGGGAAAATATTTGGCTCGAGGTCATGGCGCACGGACCGAGTGCAGCGCGCCGTCCGTGCGCCATACATATTATTTCCATCGTCCATGCAATTTCTTGATCTTGGGTGTTCACTCTGCTAATTTCTTACAGGGTTTCAAAATAGTTCCCGCTAGTTACTGCTGGTATAAATCCATGGAGCCATTAATGGAACAAGTCAGGGATCTCATGAGGGATACTCCTGTTTACATCACGCTTGATATTGATGTCATGGACCCTGGTTATGCACCAGGAACAGGTTGGTGTGTTTCATGTTTACATCAGTGTTTATAGTTACATTTTCGCTTCTTAATACACTGAAAATCAAATATCACCATATGTTAGTCAGTGGATTAAGGGGGAGGGTCCGGGGTGTCTAGACCTCCCCCCCCCTCATCAGACCTAAGGTTTAATTTTTGCTGCTTGTTTGACACAGAAATTCTTGTATTAACATGATCGCATATCACTATTCAACTCGTTGATTTTTTTTAATGAAACGCGCAGTGCATTTTGCCACTAACTAAACTGCGACTGGGGCGTGTGTGTGTGTGTGTGTGTGTGTGTTTTGGAAATCAAAGTTTGGACCCCCCCCCCCCCCCCCCAAATCAAAAATTCCTGAATCCGCCTCTGCTCAATAACTTTCATTTAAATGGTCACACCTGAGTATTTTATCCAGTAGTAGTATCAGTATGGTAGAACGACCTAAACAGCTCCATATGAAAGTACCGCTCAACACCTTTGGGTTAGACAGGTTAGAAGATACGAAGGTTAGAACCATCTTGTACAGCGCGATTAACACAAAATGCGAGCTATTAAAATCGGGATACAAACGCACTCAAATTGCAAGGGAAAAAAAAGGGTTTACATTTCTTACGTCTAATGCAACAGTTTTGATTCCAAAAATAGTTTTTCGAAACCTCGCATATTCTATGACCTCTATCGACAGTCTACTCGATCTAGGAAAAAAACGAAACTTATTAAAAGAAAAAGTAATTTCTTCTCTGGCGTTGTCCGACAATGTTTGCTATCTTGTCCATACCGTTGACAATGACTTTATTGCCATGGTAGCGCTCAATGCATATGATAGCAACTGAAGGGTATTTAGTCTATTCTGTCCCATCATGCACCGAAGATAAGTCTTTAAGCGCCGGAGTCCGCTGAACGAGCACTCTGCTTAGCATGATGTTGTAGGGATGACGACCAGAATGGACGCGACCTTCGATAACTTTGGGGGTCATTTCAGCCAAAATTCGACTTTTGCTTGCTATGTTCAGTTCACATTTTTTCTTTGTTGTCCGAATTCGACATTAGAGTTTCACAATGCAACATTGGACTTATTCACAATGCGACATTGGAGTTCCACAATGCAACATTGGACTTCATAATGCGACATTGGAGGGGATATAACGCCATATTCTGCAGCTGTTTTTATTGATTTCTCCACGTGTGCTGTCTTGAATTGACTGAACAGGCGTTCGTTAGCCTGGATTAGCTCCTTGTTGAGATTATAGTACCTGGCAACAAGGTCAAAGCTATCACTGGTGGGCGAATCACTTAGGGTGATGTCACCCAACGCACAAAGAACATCTTGGTCATTTCCATTGAACTTATTCTCAATTTCGGCCAGGACTTATCCAGAGAGGTGAAAAAGGTGTTGACACAATGGTAATCCTCTGGTTTCGATGGCGGAGGAGCAGCACTGACGTTTGGTTTTCCCTGACTAACGCTTGAAAGCATCGCGAAAAGAAAAAGCATCGCGGAATGAAAAACCCAATTCAGCAATCCATGATTTTATCTTACACTGATACATTTACACAGTTCCCACACTGAGGTGAAGCTCGCCTCATTTCCGCAGCTTCGTAGGGTCGCCAAGGTCAAATTGGCATTTCGCCTCGCCGTGATAACATCCACAGTCTTTCCTGAAGGTAAGCACTCAGGCGGCTTGAATTTGATAAAATAATCTTCAAAACACACAGACCGAGGACGACCTGGAAATCACAGATTCCATGCAGAAGTGAGCGACTTTCTGGACCTTTCTGAGTATGTTTTAACATCCTTGTCGGTGGATAATACTAGCAATTAATGCTTTCACTTTTCGCTTAAGCTGCTGGTCGACTGTCGACTGCTATCACCGATTCCCACCGATATGACCATCTTGTTACACTTGAGACGAAGCAAACTACCCTCTTCAGTCTCAATGTCTCCAAACAAAGCATGTCGCTTTGCGCTAGCCTCACGAAATTGTACAGGCTCTGGATTGTGCCTAGAGTATTTCGCAATGGTTCCACTGTTGTTTCGTTTCTTTTTTTGTGTGTTTTTTTCAGTTTTCTCCCAAGTGCTGTTGCCCGAATCATGAGCGTTTTGTCCGAAAAAATTCACAATTTCCGAATTATCTTCCAGCTCTCCAAATATCGAATGAAGGCGTTAACCGACAGATGATAAAATATTCGAAGGTTAATTATCGATCATATAAGTTTAATTTTTTCAATTGCTGTTTCCTACTTCAGTATTTCCAACTTTTTCTGCCCAAGATTTGTGCTTTGAAATTTAGAACATAAAGCAACCAACTGAAAGGGAAAATTTGGATCTTGGAATTTTACTTTGACGAAAAACGTTGTTGACAAATAACCCAACTAAAAGACGGAATGACTGATTATTCAACATTATCCTGTTTCTCTTTTGGTCTCGCACTTTCTAAAATGTCAAATAATGCCAGCAAGCATGTTTCTTAGCCGGCAGACCGAAGCAATTTCCCAATCACTAGATTCACAATTAAGTTTGCGAATTCTAATGGTGCATTGCGATCTTTGAGTTAGGCAAATATGAACATATGGCATAGCGACAGTCAGTCAGTTCAAGGAGAACAAATATGTATTTTTCATGGCCTATTAGGACTGACCAACCCAATATTAGGGAGCTTTAGATTTGAGTACGAGTAAGACTTGAATTTAAAACCAGTCACATCCCCATAACTGTCGGTTCTTCCTGTTGCTGACCAGAAGATAAGTAGACTCTAGTTATAGAATTTGTGATAAATGGTTATGAAGAGCACACAAACTAGGTTTGAAACGCCGTCCTCGTACTCAATCTTGTACTTGTAGTCCGATCTAAAGTTTCCTATTGACTGGATGTTGCTACCAGTTCATAGTTTAAGAACAGTAATCAAGTCCTTTATACTTTTCACTTCTCAAAAATACTATGAGTGGTTTAAACGTGAAAGTAAAAGAATAGGCTAAACCATTCATGTATGATCATCTGGACGAGAGGTAGTCCTCAGAATTGCTGTAATGGTATTAACAACCCAAGCAAGTGTCATAATCCAAGCAATGCACATAATTCGAATCGCCCACAAAAAACCCTCTTAGTTTTCATAGCGAAGCATTCTCCGTTTGCGCTCCCAGCCTGAGAAACACCCTTTCCTTAGCCAATAGGTCAGGTGGATCTTTGATTCTTTTAATTAAACAAACAAAACTTTTCTTTTACGGAAGTGTTTCTATAACAATTTTATATTTTTAGTTTATAGTTATCATTGATGTAAAGCGTCTTTGGACATTTTGGAAAAGGCGCTATATAAGTCACATTATAATTACAAAGTACTGTATTTTTACATAAATGACTTTTATTTGCCTTTTTTGTTCTTACTTCAAGGAACGCACGAGATTGGAGGTTTGACGTCTATTCAAATCTTAGAGATAATAAGGGGATGTAGAGGAATGAATATCATTGGTGGAGATGTGGTAGAGGTAATTAACTTGTTTGTCATTTCAGAACATATACCCTTCGAGAGACTATCATCATTTCGTTTGTAAACTTACAATACTTTTGCCACTGTTTAAAGGTACGCAACCCGAAATTATTATAGGATTACCCGCACTCTATTATTATCTTCGAGGAGGTGGTGTGACATGATATTTTCAACTTGCAGGTCCTGGGTTCATGTTATCCTCCCTGCCACTACCGAAATCCCATGCCAGTTGATTTTGAAATGTGATATCAGCCTTCTTAAATCAACTGAGTAGGCCTTAGGCTCAATCAGCCACACCCTTAAAGCAGCAACTGTCTCTGTCCACCTGGAAATTTTACTGCGTGCCGTGTCTTATGACACCCTAGACTACTCTTACAATCAATCAACCTAGTCTTTGAAAACATTTTGAGAACGCTGGTGTTTTTGTTTAATTAACATAATAATATGTTCCATAATAGTTATTATACATGACCCCACACAAAACGCGTAGAAAGGAAATACATTTAACATATTTCACTTAAGCATCAAAAGCAATTCGCAAGCATGTACTTTAGTTTAACATTACGTAACTTTGTGATTAGTGTGTTGGTGTGGGTGACATATATCTGCTTCGAGTCATGATTGGTTTATGATCGTGTGAATCTGTGATGATTACATTGCTTTTGGCTTTACGACACTCACAAACCACTCTAACCCATGAACCAATTTAATCTTTCGTCGGTAAGGTTACTTTGCAGAATGCCTTAGCACTAGTGTCTTGTGTCGGTCACAACACTAGGGCCGGGACCAGTTCACCGACTGATAGGCTTCACCTGACTGGGCCGCAGTACATTGTGGTTGTTCGTGGCCCGGTCACGGCCGCTGTGTTGTTTCTCTCCACCCAGGTGTAATCAAAGTGCCCTCTGGGCTATCTCCTATAAGTTTTTCCCATCATGCAATGCTGTCATTATGTCCGAATATTGTTTTTGATGTTGCAATTGGACATTTAGGTTAAAGTGTCAATTAAAAAGTGTCAATTGCTTCTCGTCGTTTTTAACAGAGAGTAACATATGGTAAAAAAACTCCATTTGTTCTCTGTTCAAAGAATGAACAAGTTCTTTATAACTGTTATCATCCATACGATTAATTACCAGCTTTTCATTATCATTTGCTGTAGAAAAAATTCCAGCATTACTTGAAAGATTGTTCCCTTGGTGATTGTTATCTAAACATGGGTTAAAACAACCAAACAGTTCACTGTATTGCCGTGTTTCTTCACTTATATCCTGCTCATTGTTATGTTGAGCAGACGGAGCTACAGTATCTAACTGATCACGTTCCTTATTTTCAGGATCTCCCATGGCTTTTTCTTAAGAGTTCTCCTTTCTTTCCTTTCGAATATAACATGTTTTACTTGCTGAAATCTTATTTTTACATGGGATAAGCATCAAGAGCTCTCTGCAATTAATCTTCAGCATCCATTTTATTAAACATAACTAATGAATGATTTAGCTTTTATTCTGCGAAAAAGTTTCATTCCTCCTTTCAAGTAAATTTTTTTACAACTTTGTTCTCTGTTTTCATTATTGGGATCATCATCAATCTTATCGTCAAAATCTGTTTCAGGTGGAAATCTAGTTCCTGTAAACTTACTCAGTATTCATCCCCTCATCTTAACTTTTGTTTGAATCAGTATCACTGTTAACAAACAGTTATACCAAGAACAGAAATGAACTAAACATAGTTGCTAGAGCTGTCGTGGTCGTCTTTGACATTTTCATTCTTACACACTTATACATCTCAGAGTGACGAAGAAACATTCTTTCACAAGCCTTGCACGTCGCAGACTTAAACACTGCATCACGAACAAAGAAATTTACTGATCCTAACATTTTCATAGCGATAACATAAACTTATTTATCTTGCAACACGACTCTGAGCCAAAGAAACCCTAATATATGCCTAATGTAATCTAACGGGACAAATATCTTGCAGGTATACTCGGGAAAGCTATCCTAAAGGCTACTTAATACATTTTGCGACTAGTGGGAGTCGTGTTTGGCCTGTCTCTTTTTATACTTCGTTGTGATTTTTTTTTTACAGAGACTATACCGTAAAATGCTGCTTATAAGCCCTGGGCTTATGTGACTTCGTAGGGTTTTTTTGGCTGGCAAGCAAAAATATTGCCATAAAGTAGCGTTCTTTGAGTTAATTTCATTTAGGCGTAAACTTTTGTCAAAAAGAATTTCTGTTAAGGAATTAAGAAAGGAATAAGGAATTAATGGGTATAACCGGAGTAATGTTTTGTTACCGATGGGCCTATAACCGGGTTGGCTTTTTTTTTTATTTATTCCATTACTCCATTACTCCTTTTTACTCCATTACTATGGAATTACTCCATTATTATGGTACGCATGGAGCACAACATTACTTCACGAGAATTACACGCTTGTTGTACAAAAGATACGTAGTGTAGTCTCGTGTATGTCTCGTGTATGTCTCTTAATGAATTCAAAATACATTGGTACAACTCTACAAGTGAAGCTGTTCTTCGCGTACAGAGGATGTACTATTGGATGCAGTGATCGCAATGCCTTGATAAGACAACGGAAGTTCTGTCTAGCTCCAGGTCACTACTCAACAAAAGAATAAACTAAAGAGCTAAAACTACCCGCAAGAAGTCGTGATTCCAATATAGGAACATGTCAGGAGTTTATTACTCCTGAAAATGATTGCATTTTCATTCTTGGATCTTTAATAGACACTTATCCGTGATCAAGAAACACTTTCTCACAAGTCTTGCATGCCGCAGGCTGTGGACACTTATCACAGCCTCTTTACTGATCCTAATATTTCCACAGCGGTAACATAATCTTCAGCCGATTGCCATTTATTTTGCAACACGAGTCTGAGCCAAAGAAGCCCTAATATATGTCAGGACAGTGTAGAGAATACATAAAGAAATAAAATAATTATAGTCATGGCTATGGCATGAAATCCTCCGGGATTGATCCTGTCATTAGAGAAATTATCCAAAGATCAATGGGTCAATATTATAGAGCAAAGCGGATAACTGCGACTTGTAACATCCTAACAGTGATCTATAGCAAGGGACAAATACCTCGTAAACCTACTTGGGAAAGCTATTTTAAAGGCTTTTAAATACTTCTTGCGACTAGTGGGAATCGTGTTTGGCCTGCCTCTTTTTAAGAGCTTATGACGCGTAAATAAGCCATTTCACAGCTATAGATTCGAATACCAGATATATTAAAACCATCGATAGGAAAAATCTAAGGACTATCCGTACCACAATTATCTCTTTAAGCAGAGACTAAATTGGGCACGAATTGAACCAAAATGAGGCCTAATAAAGTAAAAACAAAAATGAACTAAAACCCCGAACCTCACTGAAACCTAACTGTTTGACATTGGTTTGTTTGACCTGGAAAATCAATCTGATGACAGTATTGCAAAACTCTGCTTAATCATTTCTAATGATATGGCTAAAAAAACCAGGTTTGTTTAGTACACTGTACGATGACTCACTAAAAATAAAATAATGTCGCTTAAAACAGTCCCCTTGATAAAATAAAATTCTTTTATTCACATCTTACAAAAGCGTTCGTGAAATTGTTTCTGATCGCTTTTACAAGCACACTTATAGAAAAAGTTCTATATTTGTTTTTCAACCTACAAGGAAATTGAAAGCACTGGTTCGTTAAAACCTATTGTTGTTTAATTTAGTCAGCTTCTATAACTTGCAAATGAGGTAAATTAACCGAGGACATTTTTAGCTAAAGGGACACTGTCCCGACAGAAATATCGTGTTTTCATGATTATGGCCAGGAGCTTGCTTTAGCTTGCTTTATCATCCGAAAATAGGAAGAAAAAAATAGCCAAAAGTGATGAACGCAGAAAAATATGAATTAAAAAGACAAAATAACGACAAAATTCCACCAGAATCGAAACTTTGAATATTTCTTGACCGCATGTCATGTAATCAAAATTGCTTAACCGTAATCAACTTGATCCATTCTTCTAATTCCGCACTTTTTCTCCAAACTACTGCTTCTGTTTTTCTCCTTGAGAATCTTTTAATCCAATTTAGTTGTATATTTGGTGACATTTGGCGATATAACATGGAAATTAACAAACACATCATTTCAACAAAACTTCATTGTAAACGTACAGCATACAACCATTCTCAATCAGCAATGTCAGCTTACCTCAAACTCTCCGGTTTTCCCTTTCTTAAAACGCAGTGCTATAATATGATAATACCACTGAAATGTCTTGAAGCAACCAGTTTGACAAACCAGACTGGACATCGTAAAGGATATTAACCAAGCGCGCTTCTAGCGTGCCAAATATCTGAGCACAGTCTACACTAGGTGAGATAAGATTACATTACGTTACACTTTTTGACGCTCGATACAATGAAAGTATTCTGCAACATGTTCCCAAAAAAACATAGAATTCATAATCCTACGCCTTAAAAATCATCGCTACGAAAAAGAGATAACAAACAGTAGGAATGTTACCTAACTGAAAAAATATATTCCGAGACATTTTTCGAAATAGGCAAACAGCGTGGCAGATTTTATATGAAATTTTAACACGCATATTTCTTCACTGTGAAGGTCAAGTCAATAAACCACTGTATTAAAAAAATATGCAACTCGACTCTTGTTTTCTTATTGATAATATCTAACACAAATCTATCTAACTCCGTAGTGACGTAGGACTGATGACAGATAGAACAGTAATGTGCTAACAAAAATGCAACAGGAATGTCCCCACAAATTCACTAAAAAGTCTATTAATAGTATCTAACGCATTTTTTGCTAACAAAAATGCATAAAGAATGCATGTTAGCCCACATCAACTCCTGTAAGTTAAACATTAACTTACAGGAGATAAAAATGAGTACCTGCGACAAAAGGCTGGGAGCAACTTTGGATGGACTAGTTCTCCATCCATGTAGTGGAATCATGGAACACATAAACAATGTCACGTAACAGAGCACATGGAACGGAGTCTAGCGAGCAAACCGAGATATTCTTTCAGTGTTATTATAGAATCTTGTCAGCACCTTCTCGTTTACTGTTTGAGTTTTAAAGTTTGCGTTACTACATTCTCGTCACTGTCTCCATTAATTCCCCGCCAATACGTGTACAAGTGTTGGAGAATCTAAATCACGTCGAACTCATGACAGCAACAATAGAAGAACTACAAGGCGTCGTGGCTGGACTCGTCAGCGTTGTAAAGAACTTGACTACAAATGTTTCTCATGTAACTAAAACAGTCGGCAACTTGGCCAAAGCGGTTCTTGCAGCCTCTATTCACGATAATACACAAGGCCTTCGCATGCCTTCCATGCAACTTCCTTCGTTTCGTCGAGATAACGTGGTACATGACGACATTTCCGAATTCCTCGAGCGATTCACTCAGCAGACATCTCATCTTCTCGCCGGAACACGCTTCTCGCTTCTGGAACAACAGTGTGTTGGCGACTGGCCAAGATCTGTATTGTCAATAGCCAATTAAGAGGGCTACGCAGAAAAAGCAGTAGAAGACCAACTTAATATTTGCATCAAACGATTACTTGCAGAATTCGTCGAATCGAAAGAAGACAAATGCCACCGATTAGCAGCGGAATGAAGCGCTATTCAACAAGAGCGTGGCGAGTCATGCATCAGTGGAACAATTTGCGTTCACATACAAGAAACTACTGCATCAGCTGGAGAAACGTGGCGAAAAGATTGCGAAAGATTGTCCCACCTGTGTTATTTCACAGTTTAGTTGTAAGGTCAATCCTAGTATTGCTCAGCAGCTCGTTGTGAAAGCATCAGAATTTGAAACATTCGATAAGACTGTAGAAGCGGCTCGTCGTGTTGAGTTGTCATTTCAAACTCCGCCCACCGCCTCGAATGCAAATCAGTCGCTCGATGAATGGAACGTAACACCACCGAATACCTTTGTATCCTCAACCGCCATGAAATCTCAAGGTCAGCACTCCCAACGACAGCAGAGGGCTTGTTACACTTGTGGAGAAACAAATCATATGTCAAGGTACTGTCTAAAATTCCGCAAAGACACTTCAAAACAACCTGAGATCTGTAAAAATTACAATCGGTTTCCCAAATCTAATTGCGAGGAAGACGGCAACAAATGCTCATATGGCCGACAACACGTGCCAACGCTGTAATAAATAAGGTTGTAAAGCTATCAGACATTCTGAAAATCGTCCACCAAGCACATCTCGCAGCACTGTTCCATCTGATGAAGTAAATTCTCTCAGGCAGCAACTCGTAGTCTTGTCTACTCGTCTGGAAAAAATCGAAGTTCAGTGTACGGAAAAATCTTCGTCTTCTATTCCTGCGGGATTGGAAAATCAATCCTCAACCTCAGCTTTACGACCACCTGATCAGCCATCAACATCTACTCCCTTATTTGGATTACTGCTGTTACCATCCCCGCACCTTCAGCAAAGCCAGAAACTCAGTTACGCATCAGCGCAACATTCTGTGGATCTCCGTTACATCTGCAGGTGGACGACTGCCCTTGCCATTGGATAGCTGCTGTTCTGTATCTCTTGTGAGCAAAGTGCATGCTGATCTTGTAGCCTCCAAACGACCTCACCTCAAGTATTGTGCCCTAGAGGAACCCATTTCTGTTACGTCTGCGGATCCAAAGCCAAATCTTAAAGCAGTTGCCACCATGGAAATCACTATCATATGGGAAACAAAAACGGAAACTGTCTTCACTATCCTCGCAGTTCCAGGTCGTCTGGCCAATACTCTTTGGGGAGAACCACCTTATGCGACTCAAGCATTGGTTGATCATTATGTTCCATCCATCACCTTTCGACATCCAGATATGCAGTTTCGGGTCCAGTGCTCTCTCAACAATCCACTTGAAGGCTTCGCAAGCGTCTCAGTACCGAATGGGTCCTTATCACATGAAAGTGGACCAACAGTGCCAAAGCCACACGTCAGTGTTACATGTCTTTTTACCGAGCACCACAAACCCTTCACCGTGTTCTTAACTTTGTTACAGTCTGCGTCACCCTTTCTGTAGCTTTAATGGGATACCAAGTAGTGCGCCAACCGCTTTGGATTGAGGGCAAAGACATTCAACCAGGTGATAAAGTTCTCAGTGGTCCCTTTGATCTCAGCCAAATGTCAAGTCATGTGATACCAGAAACCACACGCCCTAACAGTGATCCATACTACAACGCATACCTCGTAGACCTTCCTGAAACACCAGATTCAGTTCTTACAGAAGAAGTTCCTGACATGCACATCACATACTGTACTACCTTGGCAGTGGAATATAAGTTGAATATGACATTAGAATGTTATTGTCCTATTGTTTGCTTTATTGTTCTCTCGAAGGGTATCAAACCAATGGTGTGAGGCCGTGTAAAACACAGCTGCTATTGTTTTTAGGGCTAGGGTCCATTGTCCTATTGTTTGTTTTATTGTTCTCTCGAAGGGTATCGAACCAATGGTGTGAGACCTTACTAGAGCTGTTACATCGCCCGATGATGATGCTGTTCTTGAAGAAGTAGCTGACTCCACTGCAAAGCAACTTGCAGATGGCTGGCTTACATGGGCAAACACACAGCAACCACCCGCTTCATCACAACCTAGAAAAAACACTGAGCAGAAGCATTCTGACTTAGACTCTTGTGCTCCAAAGCAATGGCAACTTTTAGTCCAAACGAAAGAAATGGAAGATTCTGGTCTCAACTCATCCATATGGTCTCCTTTCTGTGATTCCTTACCAGAATTTGACTGCCAAGGTCCTGAATTTCCTCCAGTAGAAGAACTGACCTGTGACCCTTACTCAACTACTTACACTGATGCTATATTTCATGCCTTGGATCTAGATGGCTTGGCCATGGAGTATTATGTTAATGCAGATATTATGAAGAGATTCAAGGAACTTTTCTGTTAAAACTTGACAAAGACATGTTTGCAACTTTACAATCGGAAAACTAAAATCCCTTTAAGAAGGAGTGAACTCTTGAGGATTTTAGACTGTAAAGATTGTCTTGTTAGCTTTGTTTCAAATTTAGTCATCATGTAATCTTTTGTCGTAAATTTACTCCCTTTAAGAAGGAGTGGACTGTAGTGAAATCACGGGACACATAAACAATGTCACGTGACAGAGCACATGGAACGGAGTCGAGCGAGCGAACCGAGATCTTCTTCCATTGTTGTTATCGAGTCTTGTCAGCACTTTCTCGTTTACTGTTTGAGTTATAAAGTTTGCGTTACTACATTCTCGTCATTGTCTCTATTAATTTCCCGCAAATACGGCAACATCCAGTGGGGGGAGGGTTTGTAGCAATATTCTTGGTTGTTCATGCCAAAGAAACCAGGTTAAGCTCCGGCCGTGTGGGCTTCCTGTGACCCGTGAGAGACTTTACCTTACCTATTGCCTCCGGCCGTGTGGGTTTCTTGTTACCCGTGACATACTTTACCTTACCCATTGCCTCCGGCCGTTTGGGTTTCCTGTGACCCGTGAGAGACTTTACCTTACCTATGCTACAGCTAAATTGACACATTTCATTTCACATGTCAACAGGTATCGCCTTCTTTTGATGTGCACGAAGCTACCTCTATCCTCGCGGCGAATTTATTGTTTGAAATGCTGTGTGTTCTTCCCGGAGTGATCTACAAGGACAAGCTTGGATCCGATTTTCAGTTTTAAGCCGGGGAATGAAAACGGTTGAATGCTAACTTTTAAATGTTTAATGCATGGGCCTTGACTTCAGGTTGTGAGTATTATCCTTGTGCTAGGTAGGTACCTATTCAATATAAATGTATACTTTTGCTTTTGTAATTTTATGTTTAATTGTAAGTAGGTACAGTGTAAGTAATGTATTAGCTATATTTATAAGCACAATGCGTTAATGACGTAATGTATTGTAAACTTTGTATTGCACCTTAATAAATTGTGACTATGTAAAAAATCGAAAATTGGTGAACTTGGCTCGTTGGGTGCCTCCGATCGTGAACAACAACTGTCGTGAAAATTCTGCACGCATATACAAACATACGATTATCCATTTGGACTGACCAACACAATATTGCCTAGATGTTGTCATCAGCTTGTTTTAAGAACAATAATCAAAGTCTATATTTTTCACTTTCAAAAACTACAGTGATTGGTTTTTAAAGGTCTCAATCGATCATCAACACGCAAGACTTGCTGGATTTCCGGGAAAACCCACCAGGTTTAAAAATAATTATATTATTTAATTTGACACAGTGATATTTAAAAATATATTATTTGCTTTGGCACAGTGATATTTACAAAATGAAGCATTTTTTTTAAATTGAGTTTTGTAAACCACACCCCTCTAGAACTCGAAGCAAATGCACGAGGCTAGCGCCAAGTGGAGAGCGGGAAAACGCGCCCGAGCTCGTCGCAACTTGTTTTACTTCTGACTGGTCAACCTATCGGCCAACTGACGCAAAGTAAAACTGGCAAAAGATGTGTCATCTTGGCAGTCCTGTTAATAGAAGATCTGCCATTTTAAGAGCAGGAATGGTTGCTACTGTCACAAAGAAACATTTTTTTGTACCTGCGTTTTAACTCTTGCTTTAGTTTTTTCTCCCCAACTTAACAGCTAACGTCGCACATTCAGTCCAGTAAAACTCACTATTTTAACATTAGACGTTTGTAGTTACGTCCGACGTTAACTTTTATGCAACTGGCTCCAGGGGAACAAATTGAAAATTTACTTTTTTATATGGACATATTTAAGATTACTTGTGATATGCGCGAGGATGCATCTTGATGTATATTACACAAGCTGTTATAAGAGACTATTACTGCAACTTTGCGGCCCAGACTCAACAAAATGTTTGAACTTTTCAAACGGCCAAGACTGCCACCCTTCAGTGAAGAGAAAGCCGATTTTACCAAATTGTCAACATCCAAGATTATGGGAAGTTGTGAGCGCTGTGGAAAAACGTTAAACTTGCGAGCCGAACATATAAGTGGAAAACGCAAATTCGGGCCAAAGACTTATCCAAAATGCCAAACTAAATTTATAATCATTCTCAAGGGAAATAAAACTAATGGTCAGTGTCCTGACTACATTACGACCTTTTTTTAAAAAATAAAAAACTGTCTTTGGGCCACGGGGACTGTGGCGTGCGGTTCCTTTCGATATCAGCTAAAGGCTTGTTTTCCGAAATTTACCTAAAGGAATACATACATAGCTGAAAAGATCAACAGTGTATTCTACAGCCTCTTTTGGAAGTAACTCTTTTTGTGCCACAGGGGGGTGGCGTAGTTAAGAAGGTATTTTCTGTAGCATTGTGGATGATAATTTCATGTGTTACCATTCAAATAAATGACATTTAGCAGAACTTTTCTGTGGTGCTGTTTATTATGCTGAAAATTGAGTATGTGGTTAAAAACCGTAATTGTTACCATTCAAATGACCATACTTTCCTGTATTGCTGTTAAAATCAATGCTTTACAAGCTCTCTAACTTTTGAGTCTCAGGATAAAAATCACGTGAATATTTCATCAGAGTGAAAGTAGTCAGCAAACTCCTAAGTACTTCTATTTATATCATCGATCAGTGCTTACTAAGTAATCTGAGTTTCGACACTCGTTGAATTAAACAAGTAGTACAAACAGTCATTAGAGGACAGACACAAGTGAAAGAAATTCCTGAACACGACGTGAACTTGGCGAGACCACATGGTACGAATTAAAAGGCAATCGGTGCACCGAGATAAAGACTAAATAATACCATAGTGACGTACCAGATGAGGAACACGATGTAAAGGGGGCAGTACGCAGCTCTTACAAGGTCTTCTCTGATTTGCTGAGAAAACAATAGAACAAAACAACACAACAATGGCTAACAATAGACCCTAGACCTAAAGACAATAGAGCTGCATGATATACAGGTCCAATGAAATTAGAGGTTGTAAAGAGCTGCGTGGTATCTGATGTAAAGGACGCCCTTAAAAATGATAATTGGACGACATCGTAACATTTGAAACGATAACTTGACAGAGAAATGCCCAGCTGTGGACTATATTGGAGAATAAAGGGAGAGAATTACATTTGACATCTCCTGTGGAATGGCTTCATCCTTTAGTACCGGATACGCCTAAACTAATAGATAAATCGAGGAGTACTTTCCAGTGGGCTGTAGTTTCAATTTTTATAGTTCTTTTTTAGTAGAGGTTCGCAATAATTTTCAGTGTTGTATCGTGCTTTCGTGATTGTAAAAAGTTTAAGTTACGAGTTTCTGTACTTTACAAGTTATACTTAGCTCCGAACCAGTGCTGAGTTGTAGAGGCAGACGACGACGAACAGCGATGTGCGGGATTGACGGTACCATCCCGATACTGCCCAAAATTGTTCTCGTTACCATCTGCACCAAGAGTGCCATCAAGGTCGCATCCGAATTGGGTTTTACTTTTGTAGCTGTTGATGAACCAGGCAGTCCCGCTTTTCTGTTTTGTTGCTGCTGTGCAGTCAAAACAACTGTGGTCTCGGATGTTTATGTACTCATATTCACGACAGGCCTCCCATGTGCCGAACAAGTCATGACCCTCCAGCTTGGCGCGTGCGTAGTCTGTTTGTACTAGACCTTCGGTGGGAAAGTTGCAGGTTGCTCGCAGATGTGTGGAGTGGTTAGCCAGGGATTGCATGTGTGATAATGACAGACGAAACACCGTCCAATCCATCTCATTCTTGGCATCATTCTGTGGAAAATCAACACCAAATCCTTTGTCTTCGAAAATCACCTTATTACCCAAGGAAAACGATTGGACCAGTGTCCAAATGAATCCAGGTTCAGATTCCATGTCACAGTAAACAGGAAACGCTTCGTTTGCTGAGCCATAGATGACAAAGTTTCCAGATGCCAAATTGCCGCTGCTTTCAGCGATCTCTTTGCAGCTTTTGAAATACTTGATCTTCTCACACCGCTGACCAGTGTGAGTGGCGGGGCATATGCAGTTAAATCGCACGCTGCGAGTGTCGCATATTTCCTCACATACCCCTCCGTTCATACAAGGTTTGGAGCAACAACATTTGTTCACACAACGGTGTTTGCCTGGCATGTATTCCTTTCCATCCTAAAGTAATGCAATTAGTAGACAATGAGCACTACTGACATGCAGTCAAAGCAATACTAATCTTATATTAGCAGTTAAAAGAATCATGTTTTAATTCCAAACGTTTTCATTAATTGTGCTTTTTATCTCGGTGTTAGATAACTAATAAACATGAATCCTACATGACTAGCTGTTTGTACGCAACCATTGTTTGGGCCGTCTTTCTCGCGTTAGTGTTCATGACGCCAAATAGCTTCTTACTTAATGAAGGGCGCATAATGGAGGGTGGGTCCTTTGATATTCGTGGATGGATATGCTAAAGGAGACTTTCCATGTAATTTAGTAACTCACATTTAGCAGAATGAACAGATTCAGCACACCTTCACTGTGTAACTTCGCACCAAATCATAATAATTAACTCCTGGTTTGCTTTTCATTGCTGCTGGCTCCATTTTTTTTGTTAACATCGTTGAGTTCACAGTTATTCACCGTAGCAGTCGGAAAATAATTCATGGACACACACAGGCAGTCGTCTTTGCATCTGACGTGACACTGGGCGGCACTACTGACGGTCAAGCGTTTGAACACGTGACCTTCAAGAATATGGTTATGCACAACATCTTCATCGATCACAAATCTGAACTTTTGACAGCTCACTTTTTCTTCACAATGCACCAAGTTAAAGACAGTAGTTGTTAGGAGGGACATACGTAACACCACTTTTATGAACTGACTCATGTCAAACAAAGTACAGTCAACTATGATAAAAACATACAAAAGCAGATGAGTGACATTTTAAACGGTTTATAGCTAACAATTTTTAGCGACTGTGACGGCCATTTTGGAATTGTCTTTAGTCTTTTTTAGATGAGCGTTAGGATAAAAATGTGATTGATTTGCATTTGAATACGAACTCATTTTCATGTGAACTGCGAAATTGACCTAATTCTAATACGGAAATTGCTTTTATGGTAAATGTAGCAAATTCATGAGAAATGATAACCGAATATGAATAACAACTGATAAGGACAAAATCGTTAAATATCGTTTCATTGTTATAAAAACCGCTGATCGCTAATATAGCCAGGCCAGACGCTGCATCCTATTTATAAAAAATCTCAAATCTAAGAAAGACCTTAATACATTCTCCGCTGCGTTTTCTGCCTCTCCATACAAGGCTAGGGTTCAATCAAAACCTATATCACTGTTGGTTAGTCCTTGAGCAATTTAACTGAAGCACATCAAACATATTTAAACTTTGAGAGAAAATCAGCTCATATACAAAGTTGTTTTTAAAATAGTTCACATCGCAATTCACCATCTTTTATCAATAACAAGCTCTCATAAACGCTTGGCTAAGGCGTTGTTTGTCAATATTGTTTGTTTTTCTTTTCAAAAGGATTAGTTTTCTCGGCCTTTTAAGGTTAAAGCAGGTTATGTTAGAAAAACATGTTACTTGGTAATAGAACTTTTTAATGTCTTAAAAATTTAAATGGAGATTTTTATGTTAGTATTTCTGATTCATAAATGTAATAAATGTAGTGTAGAACATAATATATTATATGGCATCGATTTGCTAAATTTTAAAACGATACGTTTTTGGAAGTTCAGTTTACATGTAAAACATAATCAAACTTGCACAATTTCCTCCACCGCCGAACGGCAAGCTTTTTACAATTATCACTCAGGTAGTCTTAACACGTCGCGATCGGTAAAAACAAAATATAAAAGATAAATAGCAAGATGGAAAAATATAGTTTAACACCCACAATAATCATTTAGTTTACCTTGCTCTGTGGTAAAACAAACATTCAAAAATAACAATGTATTAATTTCTAAAGCACCCAAAGGGGGCGGGGGTCCCTCTTTTTCTCTCTAAAAAAATTAAGTTATACTCCAACTACAATATTGATGTAAATAAACGATTTGCAGCTGAACAGAAGCATATCACAGAGAAGTGTCATAAACAAACAGGGACTAGTTCACATAAAATTTAAAGTCGGACATAACAGCTAACGTCGGACGTTCAGTCCACTCAAACTCGCTATTTTAACATTACAATTGGGAATTTTGGAAATAACTGTTTTTGTGCCACGGGGAGTGTGGCGTGCACTCACTGTCTTCAAATTTTTCATATCAATTAATTTCTCGATTTCTCGCTTACTGAAAGGGGAGCATTAAAAAACATCTTACTATTGGTTTTCTTTTTGGGATTAATTTCGATTTACATTTCAATCAATGTCTCTTCTTCTGAAAGGGAAGCAATCCCACATAAGACAGAACAACTATAAACCAGAAAAGCTTTTCCTTTCTTTTTCGTAATATTAATGTCGGACGTAACAGCTGACGTCGGACGTTCAGTCCACTCAAACTCTCTATTTTAACATAAGACGTTGGTAGTTACGTCCTACGTTAAGTTTTATGCAACTGGCTCCAGGGGAACAAATGCAATCAAAATATACTTCCTTATATGGACATGTTTAAGGTTACTTGTGATATGCGCGGAGATGCATCTTGATGTATATTAAACAAGCTGTTACAAGATACTATTGCAACTTTGCGGCCGAGACTCACCAAAATGTGAATTTTGAACTTTTCAAACGGCCAAAACTGCCACCCTTCAGATGACAACTGATAAGGACAAAATCGTCAAACGTCCTTCCATTGATACTATTCCATTGTTACTATTGCAAAAAATCTCAAATCTCAAATCTAAGAAAGACCTTAAATATTGCATTCTCCGCTGCGTTTTCTGCTTCTCCATACAAGGCTAGGGTTCAATTTAACACAGCACTGCAAAACTGGATCAGTCTGATGGAATACAGCATACTTCTATTCCTATTTTTTCATTGAACCAATTGCCAATTTTGCACATATGATCAATTAAAACTAGTACTTAATAAAAACCTGGGATCCTTCAACGTGAAAACATGAAGCCGATTTTTTAGTCGAGGTCTAAATCTTAATTTAAACAAGGCTTTGCATAGGTTTGAAACAATTATTAAATTTTGCCTTTGTTAATGATATGCCCTCGAGCTGCGCAGTGTTAAAATATTAACTCCTTAAGTAGAGTGAAATTTATTCTTTACACTTGTTTTTTTTTTCAGTTGTTTCAACTTCAAAAAGGAATTATCTTCCTATGTAGTAGATTTACATTAACTCCATAAGGAGTGAAAATAACTCCATTTGGGGAAGAGTTATTTTAAACCCTCGCATTTGGAGTTGAATTTATAATTAAGGCAACACCTCAAGATGGATTACATTTATTTTGAACATAAACATTTGACTCTAATTTGAAGTTAAAATAATAAGCCTTTGAAATTTTATTACAGTGTTCCTTAAACGCATAAATATTTCAAACTTTGAGTGAAATAAACATTTCTACAAAGTTGCTCTGTTTTTCTTTTCCAAGGCGATTAGTTTTCTCGACTTTATAACCTGTAAGTAAATAGTTTCAATAAATATAAATTTGGCTATGTAGTATTTCAAAATCATCAAAACAAATATCACTATTAGTTTGCCTTTGAGCTATTTAAAATATATAAAACATGTTTAAACTTAAAAAAAGTCCTATTTAGTTTTGATATTTTCTATGACAACGTCTGCGCAATTAGGTGTAAAATATCACAGATATTTTAAATTTGTCAAAACCTATATCACTGTTGGTTAGTCCTTGAGCTATTAAAAGCAGATCAAACATATTTAAACTTTGAGAGAAAATAAGTACAAAGTTGTTTTTAAAATAGTCCACATCGCAATTCGCCATCTGTCAACGCTTGGCTGAGGCGTTGTTTGTCAATATTGTTTTTTTTTTCAAAAGAATTAGTTTTCTTGGCCTTTTCAGGTTATAGCAGGTTATGTTAAGTTTAAAAAAAAACATGTTACTCGCTAATAGATCGTTTTAATGTCTTAGAAACTTAAATGGGAGATTTTTACGTTAGTACTTCAGATTCATAAAAAAAACACTATGTAATGTAGTCTCGTTAAACATAACATATTATATGGCATGGATTTGCTAAATGTTACAACGATACCGTTTTTGCAGGCTTTTTTACATTTAAAACATAATCAAACTTACACAACTTCCTCCACTGTCGAACGGCAAGCTTTTAACAATTATCACTCAGGCAGTATTAACACGACTCGGTAAAAATAGAATACAAAACATAAATAGCAAGATGGCAAAAATAGTTTAACTCCCACAAATAATCACTCATCAGTTTAGGTTGTTCTGTGGGGAAAACAAATATTCAAAAAAAATAGACTAATGTATTTCTAAAGCACCCGAGG
This sequence comes from Cladopsammia gracilis, assembly GCA_022457155.1. Classification (NCBI taxonomy): domain Eukaryota; kingdom Metazoa; phylum Cnidaria; class Anthozoa; order Scleractinia; family Dendrophylliidae; genus Cladopsammia; species Cladopsammia gracilis. The sequence continues at coordinate 1,792,324 of JAJGOT010000087.1, forward strand.
GGGGCGGGCCCTCTTTTTCTCTCTAAAATATTTACGAAGTTATACTCTGACTACAATATTGATGTAAATAAACGATTTGCAGCTGAACAGAAGCAAGAAGCATATCACAGAGAAGCGTCATAACTCTTGGCCACATCGATCTAGGGATTTTTGAGAATCGGGGAACACTTCACATAAAACTTAATAACGTCGAACCTAACAGTTAACGTCGGACGTTCAGTCCACTCAAACTTGCTATTTTAACATTAGAATTGCGGGGAGTTGGGGAAATAACTGTCTTTGTGCCACGGGGAGTCAGTGGCGTACAGTCTCTAAATTTTTCATATCAATTAATTTCTCGATTTCTCGCCTACTGAAAGGGGATCATTAAAAAATTCGTACCATTGGTTTTCTTTTTGGGCTAAATATTGTTTTACATTTCGATCAACGTCTCTTCATCTGAAAGGGAAGCATATAAACAGTACAATTATAAACAAAAAAGGTTTTTTTTTTGGTCGTAATATTGATTTTCTGCACAGCGTAATTGGAGCTGCTGGAACAGTATTTGCGACCCCAATTTTGGAGGTAACTAAAGAAAGCTAAATATCAATTCAGTAGCGGACGTCAATGAAGATGCTGAAAAAAAAATTAAACCCTGAACCCGAACTTGAGCTAATAAACAAAATGTAACCTAGCAGGTGGTGAACGCCTGAAGGGTTAACGCAATTCTCATTTGGCATGGTGCACAATAACAATGAGAAAGCGGTTAAAACTGAAAATTATGCGCCTGTACGAACACGTCATGGTTTATTCGGGGGTGAGTGGACTAGAGTAACATGCAGTTTCGTCCACCAACTGAGTTTTAGGAGCATACAAGTATAATAAACAAGAACTGCTGTAGGTCTTCATTTTTAACCCGTGAATACGCGCATGCTTAATGAACGGGTTATCGGTACTGGCGACAGATATGCAAATGAGCCCTCACTCGCTCCTTCCATCAGCTGTAAACTTTGTGATGTCATGCTTTGTTACTCCCGTTTCCAGTCAGTGGTCACGGTGGCCGAGTGGTGTAAAGCGCGGACTTACAGCCGAAAGGCCCAGGTTCGAGTCTCGCTCGGGCCGTTCATTTTCTTTTTCTTTTTTTCTTTCTTCTTTGGACTGAACATTATAAAAGTAATGTACTGTATTTTTCTTTTTGCGTCTGTCAAAAATCCTTAAGTTTAATTTTAATAAAATACCGCAATATTGCGTTACGCGTTAGCATTTCTTATTCACGGGTTGGCTCTTAGGAGCCTTTGATTTCCACGGGTTATCTCCGTGTGTCCGACGTTAACTTTGATGCAGCTGGCTCCAGGGGAACAAATGCAATCATTAGTTACATCCTTATATGGACAAGGTTACTTGTGAAATGCGCGAGGATGCATCTTGATGTAAACGAGCTGCTCTATAATTGCAACTTTGCAACTTTGCGGCCCAGACTCGACAAAATGTGAATTTTGTACTATTCAAACGGCCAAGACTACCACCCTTCCGAGAAGAGAAAGCCGATTATACAACATTGTAAAAAGCCAAGATGATGGAAAGTTGTAAGCTCTGTGGGAAAACATAAAACTTGCGAGCCGGACATAAAAGTGGAAAATGCAAATTCGGGCCATAGCCTATTGTGAAATGGCAAACTGAATTTATAATAAATCTAAACGAAAATAAAACTAATGGCGCGAAAGATCAGATCATGAACTTTTTGGGAAATAACTGTCTTTGTGCCGCGGGGGTTGTGGCGTGCAGTCTCTAAATTTTTCATATCAATTAATTTCTCGCCTACTGAAAGGGGAGAATTAAAAAAGTCCCATCATTAGTTTTCTTTTTGGGGTTAATATTGTTTTACATTTCAATCAAAGTCTCTTATTCTGAAAGGGAAGTATATAAAACAGTACAATTATCAACAAAAAGGTTTTCTTTTTGGTCGTAATATTGATTTTCTGCACAGCGTAATTGGAGATGCTGGAAAATGCATTTGCGACCCCAATTTTGGAGGTAACTAAAGAAAGCTATGGTCAATTAAAACTAGTACTTAGTAAAAAACTGTGATTCTTCAATGTGAAAACATGAAGCCGATTTTTAAATCGAGGTCTAAATCTTAATTTAAACAAGGCTTTGTATACGTTTGAAACAATTATTTATTTATTTATTTATTTATTTATAATGACTTTGTCAATGATATGCCCTCGAGCTACGCAATGTTAAAATATTTACTCCTAATGAAGAGTGAAATTAACACCTAACACTAGGCTTATTTTTTTTTAGTTACTTCAACTTCAAAAAGGAATTATCTTCCTGTGTAGTAGAGTTACATTAACTCCACAAGGAGTGAAAATAACTCCATTTGGGGAAGAATTACTTTAACCCCGCATTTGGAGTTGAATTTATAATTAAGGCAACACCTCAAGATGGATTACATGTATTTTGAAAATAAAATTTTGACCCCAATTTGAAGTTAAAATAAGCCTTTGAAATCTACAGTTTACCTAAAACGCATAAATATTTCAAACTTTGAGTGAAATATACTTTTCTACAAAGTTGCTCTGTTTTTGTTTTCCAAAGCGATTAGTCCTCTTGACTTTAAAACCTGTAACTAAATAGTTTCAATAAATATACATTTTTTTCCATGTAGTATTTCAAAATCATCAAAACAAGTATCACTTTTTTGCTTTTTTTAAACTTTAAAAAAAAAAATCCTATTTGGTTTTTGGTATTTTCTATGACAACGTTTCTGCAATTAGGTGTATTATTTCAAATTCATCAAAACCTATATCACTGTTCGTTAGTTCTTGAGCTATTTAAAGCAAATCAAACATATTTAAACTTTGAGAGAAAATCAGCTCATATACAAAGTTGTTTTTAAAATAGTTCACATCGCAATTCGCCGTCTTTTATCAATAACAAGCTCTCATAAACGCTTGGCCAGCTGCGCTTGGCTGAGGCGTTGTTTGTCAATATTGTTTTTGTTTTCTTTTCAAAAGAATTAGTTTTCTCGGCATTTTAAGGTTATAGCAGGTCATGTTACGTTTTTACAAAAACCTGTTACTTGGTAATAGATCTTTTTAATGCCTTAAAAACTTAAATGAAGATTTTTATGTTAGTACTTCAGATTCATAAATGTAATGTAGCCTCGTTAAATATAAAATATTATATGGCATCGATTTGCTAAATTTTACAACGATACGTTTTTGCAGGTTTTTTACACGTAAAACATAATCAAACTTACACTATTTCCTCCATTGTCGAACGGCCAGCTTTTCCCAATTATCACTCAGCTCTGATAGTATTAACACTACTAGGTAAAAACAAAATATAAAAGATAAATAGCAAGATGGAAAAATATAGTTTAACTCCCACAATAATCATTTAGTTTACGTTGTTCTGTGGCAAAACAAACATTCAAAAATAACAATGTATTAATTTCTAAAGCACCCAAAGGGTGCTGGGTCTCTTTTTCTCTCAAAAATAATTGCGAAGTTATACTCTGACTACAATATTGATGTAAATAAACGATTTGCAGCTGAACAGAAGCATATCACAGAGAAGCGTCATAAGTCTTGGCCACATCGATCTAGGGATTTTTGAGAAACAGGGACCAGGTCAAATAAAATTTAACGTCGGACGTAACAGCTAACTTCGGACGTTCAGTCCACTCAAACTCGCTATTTTGACATTAGAATTGGGAATTTGGGAAATAACTGTTTTTGTGCCACGGGGAGTGTGGCATGCAGTCTTACTCGATTTCTCGCTTACTGAAAGGGGAGCATTAAAAAATTCCTACTATTAGTTTTCTTTTTGGGATTAATTTTGATTTACATTTCAATCAACGTCTCTTCTTCTGAAAGAGAAGTATATAAAACAGTACAATTATAAACAAAAAGAGGTTTAGTTTTGGTCGTAATATTGATTTTCTGCACAGCGTATTTGGATCTGCTGGAACAGGCATTTGCGACCCCAGTTTTGGTAACTACGAGAGCTACGTCTCCCAAAACAGCCCTATGATGCCTTGCGACACGTAACCCGCACAACCCTGGAACGGCGAATCATGATGAGAGCCACTTGCCTGGTTTGTGATTTTAGGCAGTTTTGTGCTTTTAGGAAGATTAAACCAACCTTTTCATGGGAATCTGGATACTCGTACAAGCACCCATTGTCCTCCGCTGGCCGGACACCTCTGACAATGACCCTTTCTTGCCTCACATAAACTAAACTAATTATTCGTTCCTCGCAATTATTGGTATTTTATTCCACCTTCCAATGCAACCGATTTGGGAAGAAAAACCTTAAGCTCAAGTCAGGCAGACGAAATATTGTATGTTTGAGCGATAAATTATAAGCAAAAGGGAGTGTAAAAAACTCTTTTGTTTTCAAAATAAAACAGAAAAACACATGGCATCCCGTACTGAATCATGAGAATTAGCTTCGATATCCGTACGCTTCAATTTCTTTAAAGTTAAGTTAAAAAAAAATTCATATTTCGTTACTACCATCAAAAACTGACAAAAAATCCTTTTTATTTGAAGCTACATTTGAATAAGTAAAATACACAATGCCTCAGCAATGCCTTGCGGTCTTGGAATTTACCAATGTACAATTTTTCAGACAACGTTTATTGAAATAGCTGTATATATCCTTTGAAAATGTTTGAAATACAAATGGTGAAATAAATTTCCTGTGTTAGCTCTGCTACCTGTGAACTATTAGCTATTGTCATCTCAGATTATTGTATTAACAATTATTCACCAAAACGGAGGTGAATAGTGGTGAATAAATATCTACCACTCTTTACTGTCACTGAGGTGTTAAATATCCAGCCAAAATAATAACTGCATTTCTGACATATACAAATGGAGAAAGACTGGCGCGAAATCCAGAAAAATACTTGGAGGTGAACAGCAAACACTATCCCGAGTTCAAATAGCCAATCAGAGCGCGCGAAAAACATTATCCGCTGGTTGGGTAAATACTCATCAGTGATATCCCATAATGACCATTTTGGCTTGACAAAAAAGGGTGCCCGCTAGGAAGTTTCTATTTTCCTATTTTCTATCTCTAAAGAAAATATAATTTTTACATTTTTACATAACTTACGTTGAATCGGTTAAATTCGGATTGCCCGCCTTCATCACTGTCAGCTCGCAATCGTTTTAGTTACTGCACTTCTGTTCAATATAACGCGAACTCTATAGTTAAAAGCCCAACTAAGGTTTAAGTTTTACGCTGGCCGTCATTCACAGTTATGGAGACAAACGTTGGACTCTTGAAAACAGAAATTGACAATTAAAAATGGATACAAATCCACCAATCACAACCCACTAACATGATCTTTACAACATTTTGAGTAAAGTATCGTTGTTTCCTGAGACGTCTGCTATGTTGCAGTGAAAAACGAAACTGTTAGTTGAGTGTTGAACTTCAGAGTTCGCGTGTTTTTAAAAGGCTCAGCTGTACCTAAACCATACTCCCACAAATAAATGGATAATTAAGTGCATATTTCCTGTAGCACTCCAACTCAAGTGGTACCATTCAAATAACTGATTTGAACAGTACGTTAGTGTGGTACGGTTTATAAGGCTGAAAACGCGGTTCCGTTGAGAAAACCCTAATTGCTATCCTTCAAATATAAATACCTTCCTGTAGTGCTGTACTTATCAATGATGTACAAAGTTCTAAAACTTTAAGTAGAAGGTCTAAATCCACGTAAGCATTTCATCACAGTGAAAGCTAGTAATCGTACTTATTAGCAGGTCCATTAAGTCATAATGCTTATGTCATAATCTTACTTTTACACTCGATTAAGTAATCGAGGAGCACGTCATTAGAGTACAGACACAAGTGAACGAGATTACTGAGCTCACATCCTTAGCACGACAAGGACATGGGCGGCGCACGTGCCTTCGACCTAAAAGACAATCGGTGGACCGAGATGATAACATATTGGTGTCCCGGATTGGGAACACGATCTAAAGGACACCGTCAAAAATAAAGGGACGACATCGTAATTAAGAGTTGTAGTTTTAACTTGGCAAAGGAATGTCCAAGGTCGACTATATCGGATAATAAAGGGAGAGGGTTACATCTGACAGTTTCTGGGGTAAGGCTTCATCCTTTAGTAGATAGTGATACACCTAACTTATTACTGAGATAATTTGAACAGTACTTTCCGGTGATGCTACATATAATTTATTTCAGTTTTTAGTGAGAAATTTGTAATACTTTCCAGTGCTATATTGGGCTCTCTGTAAAAGATTTGGGTTACAAGGTTACATGTACTTTACAAGGTATACGTAGCTCCAAACCAGTGCTGAGTTGTAGAGGTAGGTGACGACGAACAGCGATGTGCGCGGTTGACAACCTTATATCTCCCGAAATTGTGCTCGTTACCATCTGCACCAACAGTGCCATCAAGGTCGCATCCGAAGTCGGTTTTACTTCTGTAGCTGTTGATGGTCCAAGCTTGCTCCTGTTTTGTTGCTGCTGTGCAGTCATAACAACTGTTGTTTCGGATGTTTATGTACTCAAACTCCTGACACCGAAAATCCCATGTGCCGAAAAAGTCATGGCCTTTCAGCTTGGCGCGTGCGTAGTCTGTTTGTACTAGATCTTCGGTGGGAAAGTTACAGGTTGCTCGAAGATGTGTGGAATGGTTAGCCAAGGATTGCATGTGTGATAACGAAAGACGAAACACCGTCCAATCCACCTCAGTCTTGGCATCATTCTGTGGAAAATCAACACCAAATTCCTTTTCTTCGAAAATCACCTTATTACCCAAGGAAAACGATTGAATCAGTGTCCAAACAAATCCAGGTTCGGATCTCATGTCACAGAAAACAGGAAACGCTTCGTTTGCTGAGCCATAGATGACGTACTTACCAGATGTCAAATTGCCGCTGTTTTCAGCGATATCTTTACAGCTTTTTACAAACTTGATCTTCTCACACCGCTGACCAGTGTGAGTGGCGGGGCATATGCAGTTAAAACGCACGCTGTGAGTGTCACATATTTCCTCACATACCCCTCCGTTCATACAAGCAATGGAGCGACAGCATCTGTTCACACAACGGTGTTTGCCTGGCATGTATTCCTTTCCATCCTAAAGTAAAACAATTAGTACACAATGAACACTACAGTCATACAGTCAAAGCAAAACAAACAGAAAATCCAAATTTCAAAAATTGAGTTTTTCTTATATTGGCAGTTAAAAGCATCGCGTTTCAATTCCAGTCGTTTGAAGTAATTGTGATTGTTATCTCAGTGTTAGATCATTAACTTGACTCGTGCATGATTAGCGTTTGATAGGCAACCATTGTTTAGGTCGTCTTTCTCACGTTAGTTATCAGGACACCAAAGCTGGAGGAAGGGCGCTTAATCGACGGTGCGTTCTTTAACATTCGTGGAGACTTTTGTGTAATTTATACAAAGTAATAACTCACAATTAACAGCATGAACAGCTTCAGCTTACCTTCATTGTGTAACTTCGCACCAAATCATAATAATTAACCCCTGGTTTGCTTTTCATTGCTGCTGGCTCTATTTCTTTGTTAACATCGTTGAGTTCACAGTTATTCACCGTAGCAGTAGGAAAATAATTCATGGACACACACAGGCAGTCGTCTTTGCATCTCACGTGACACTGGGCGGCACTCCTGACGGTCAAGCGTTTGAACACGTGACCTTCAAGAATATGGTTATACACAACATCTTCATCGATCACAAACCTGAACTTTTGACAGTTCACTTTTTCTTCACAATGCACCAAGTTGAGGACAGTAGTTGTTAGGAGGGACATACGGAACACCACTTTTACGAAGTTCATGTGAAACAAAGTACAGTCAACTGTGATAAAAACATACAAAAACAGATGAGAGTGATATTTTAAACGGTTTATAGCTAACAATTTTTAGCGACTGCGACGGCCATTTTGGAATTGTCTTTGAGTGAAATAAATTTTTCTACAAAGTTGCTCTGTTTTTGTTTTCCGCAAAGCGATAAGTTTTCTCGACTTTAAAACCTGTAACTAAATAGTTTCAATGAACATAAATTTCTTCTATTTAGTATTTCAAAATCATCAAAACAAGTATCACTGTTATGTTGTGTTTACACTTAAAGGTTTACCGAGGTTTCAATTTACTTAGGTCAAGTTACTCAACCTTAGTACATTCCGTACATTCGCTCAAATAACCTAAGTTAAACTGCCAACGCGCAACGCTAGTACTCGACTCGCCAATGCAACAAATCGAATCGGCTGGAATTTCTAAAAAAGCTCGCTATTAGACATATTAGAAGTGAAGCGGTGGCTTTCGTGTTTTATTTTCTAGTTCTTGAGCGGCAAACAGAAGCCCCAAGATTTCAGCAGCCGTTAGCTAGACCCCGCTACAGCACCTCAAGAAATTGAGGCGCAAACGGATAGTTTTTTAAATTGCATTATGAAATACAGGGCGTGCTAGACGTGCATGGTCATGTCCAAGTTTACCTGTCGGATTGCCCGCCTTTGGGATTGAAGGATTTCTCAGGATTGTTTTGTGATAGACTAGTCGATATTTGTTTAAAGTCATTCTCAGATAAATCAAAAAGCATTTTTTAGTAAAAATTGGTAACTGGAGTTTTCAGAAGTAATTGTATGTGCTGAAAACGAAAATGCTTGTTACCAACGTTCAATTCGCTATCTATCAATTCGCGAGGATATTTTTCTTTCTCTGGTCCATGTTGCATTGAAGATACTTGGGGATCTGATGGAAAAGCTTGGTCTCGAAGGTCTTTGCGTCAGTGAGCAAGATGCCATTGATTGTGTTTCAGACAGTTTATTCATGTTCTTACGGCTCTTGTTTTGAGGTCAAAAACTTCTACATGGAGAAACTGTTCAGGAGAAAGAAGCTGAAGCTAGGTGCAAAGTGCTTTCATGTGCTCAAGACATTGTCTATGGGGTGAGTGGTGGAAAGAAATGGACACCTAAGCACATTGGACTTGGTAGCACCCTTCATCAAGACACACGGTCAAAAGATCTTGTCAAGGTTTTTAGTAAAGCTGGCCATATTTTGAGCTATGATCAACGTTTGGAAGTAGATGCAAGCTTGGCGGAGAGCCACCTAAAGACCTTGGATCTTGATACTGGTAGTCTTTTGCCACCAAATCTGGTAGGTGAGAAATTTGTCCACTTCTCTGCAGACAATATTGACATTTTAGATGAAACGATGGATGGCAAAAACACTTTTTTATGCAACTCAAATTGCAGCATGGCAAACAGGAGCAAATGCAATGTTTGAAAATTTGAAGCTATCAACTAAGCACAGTCTTAGTGTTTCAGAGTCAATGGATAGAATTTATCCAGAGTCAATGGATAGAATTTATCCAGTACAGGTGAAACGAAGTTCTCCAGTGTTTTCAAGTGCAGTTGAAAAAGAGCAATGCGTGCTCACAAGATCACTCTGCAGTCATTGTGGCAGCTGCGGATGCCTTCCCTGCTAGATTTCTACCAGAAATCGTACCCGGATCTTTTCCAAGAGATATCGGCCCTTGCTTCCTCTTCAGCAAATGCTGAAGCACTGATAACATCTCTGAAATCACCAAGAGTCCAAAAGATGCTCGACTGAATTTGTAGCACTAAGATCTGAAGAAAATGTCAATTTCACAGAGATGGAGCAGTTGCCACAGGAAGTCTTGGAAGAGTTTGAGAAGGGTAAATTCGTTGTCAAATGAAAAGCAAGCAAGTTCAACCAGGTCAGTCGTGATCACAGTCTTCAATGGCTAAATGGGATAGGGAAAAGAGGAGGAAGGATCGTGGGCATAACGAAGACGTCATCAGCATTGAGCAGATGGGCTCTGTCCTATAACCTTCGGTCACAGATTGCCGATACCACACACAAGTTTTCCCACAACGAGTCTACACCTGGAAGGAAAGATCGTGACAATAAGGATGAATCTTCATTGCTCACCATCCGTAAGCAGTTCAAAGTATTTTCGCCACCAGACCATCGAACCTGTCTTTATAACATTGCTACGAAAGATCTGGTAACAGGTGAAATTCAAGTGTCGCTGTTAAATGTCAAAGTGCTTGGTCACAAGCAGGTGAAAGAATTTGTGGAGCAAAGGTTGCAAACTGTGTCTCAGCGGCAGTAAGATGAATCGTAAAAAATGAAATTCTGGGACACGATGCACAAGAATAACGCTCCAACCTTTGATAACTTATATCAAGTTGTAAAGAGCAGTAAAGAGAAAGACAAGAACACAATCTTAAGAGCCGACAGAAATGTACTTCAACGCCTAATCATTGCCTATGAAGCTGGTTGCAAGGTTGATCTCTATAGTGTGCTGAAATATGAATTGATGCCTGTACCAGTGGCGTTAGCAGAGATGAATGGCAGCCTCAGAACTGGGCAGAAATCAATGTTAGCAGACATACTTACAAGTGGAATAAATTGCCCAAGTGAAATACAGCTTCGAGGAAGCTCATGTCTGTTAATAGATGGTTTGGCATTAGTTGCTGCAATTGTAAGACCGTCTGGTGCTCAAACGTTTGGGGGCTTTGCAGATAACTATCAAGCAGCGGTACTTCAAGCTGGATTCCGCTATCAGCCAATACACGTCATATTTGATCGGTATCAAGAAGACTCCATCAAGTCAGGAACGAGGAAAAGACACACAACATCCGCTCGCCCTTTTCGACGTGTTATTGAAGATGGCACTGTCCCTCTCCCTCTCAGTTTGTCAAACTTCCTTGCATTGCCAGACAACAAGTCAGATCTAGCCAGATTCCTATCGGAACACATCATTGCAAATGCACCCCCAGACAAAGTTGTTGTAGCCGCTGAAGGATTTGTAGATGAAAGGGAAGTGCAGTCATCATCAGAAGGGACGATCGATCGATCTGTCTGCTCTAAAGACAACCCACGAGGAAGCAGATACACGTCTGATACTTCATTGTGTCAACAACAGCCTCTGACAACATAGTTGTATCGGAAAGGGATACTGATGTTCTGTTGCTTCTTGTCGCACATGTACCCCACATTCCTTGTACTTATAACCTGTACATGATGTCTGGAACAGCTTCAAAGTGAAGGTATTACAACATCAGGGCTATCTAGGAAAATCTGCCAGCTGGTTCTGTATCCGCTCTTCTCCCTTTTCATGCCTTAACGGGTTGCGACACAGCATCCTTCATTTGCAACCATTCAAAAAAATCAGCATGGAAAGTATTTCTACAACACCACAAACTTCTCTCCTCAATAGGCGAGGGAGAGTTAACCGAGGGAAAGGTGAAAGAGATCAAAATCATCAAAACAAGTATCACTGCTAGCTTGTCTTTGAACTATTTAAAACATATAAAACATGTTTAAACTTAAAGAAATTCTTATTTTGGTTTTTGGTATTTTCTATGACAACGTTTCTGCAATTAGGTGTAGTATTTTAAATTCAACAAAACCTATATTACTGTTGGTTAGTCTTTGAGCTATTTAAAGCACGTCAAACATTTAAACTTCGTAAGAAAATAAGCTCGTATACAAAGTTGTTTTTAAAATAGTTCACATCGCAATTCGCCATCTTTTATTATTAACAAGCTCATAAACGCTTGGCTAAGGCGTTGCTTGTCAATATTGTTTTATTTCTTTTCAATAGGATAAGTTTTCTCGGTCTTTTAAAGTTATAGCAGGTTATGTTACGTTTCTTAAAAATAAATGTGTTACTCGGTAATAGATCTTTTTAATGTCTTGAAAACTTAAATGTAGATTTTTGTGTTAGTACTTCAGATTAATAAAAAACACAATGTAAGGTAACCTCGTTAACCATAAAATATTATATGTCATCGATTAGCTAAACTTTACAACAATACGTTTTTGCTGGTTTTCTACATGTAAAACATAATCAAACTTACATAATTTCCTCCACTGTCGAACGGCAAGCTTGTTACAATTATCACTCAGCTCAAATAGTATTACCACGACTCGGTAAAAACAAAATATAAAAGATAAGTAGCAAGATGGCAAAATATAGTTTAACTTCCACATTAATCATTTAGTTTACGTTGTTCTCTGGCAAACCAAACATTTAAAAATAACAATGTATTAATTTCTAAAGCACCCAAAGGGGGCGGGGTGTCCCTCCTTTTCTCTCTAAAAAATTTACGAAGTTATACTCTCACTACAATATTGATGTAAATAAACGATTTGCAGCTGAACAGAAGCATATCACAGAGAAGCGTATAACTCTTGGCCACATCGATCTAGGGATTTTTGAGAATCAGGGACCAGTTCACATAAAACTTGAACCAATTGCCAATTTTGCACATATGGTCAATTAAAACTATTACTTAGTAAGAAAATGGGATCCTTTAACGCGAAAACATGAATTGCGAAGTCGACTTTTTAATCGAGGTCTAAATCTTAATTTAAACTGATGGAATACAGCATACTTCTATTCCTATTTTTTCCTTGAACCAATTGCCAATTTTGCACATATGATCAATTAAAACTAGTACTTAGTAAAAACCTGGGATCCTTCAAAGTGAAAACATGAAGCCGATTTTTTAGTCGAGGTCTAAATCTTAATTTAAACAAGGCTTTGCATAGGTTTGAAACACTGAATTATTTATAATGACTTTGTTAATGATATGCCCTCGAGCTGCGCAGTGTTAAAATATTAACTCCTTAAGTAGAGTAAAATTTATTCTTTACACTTGTTTTTTTTTTTTCAGTTGTTTCAACTTCAAAAAGGAATTATCTTCCTATGTAGTAGAGTTAGATTAACTCCATTTAGGGAAGAGTTATTTTAAACCCCCGCATTTGGAGTTAAATTTATAATTAAGGCAACACCTCAAGATGGATTACATGTATTTTGAACATAAACTTTTGACTCTAATTTGAAGTTAAAATAAGCCTTCGAAATTTTATTACAGTTTACCTAAAACCAAAAATATTTCAAACCTTGAATGAAATAAACTTTTCTTCAAAGTTGCTGTGTTTTTGTTTCCAAAGAGATTAGTTTTCTCGACTTTAAAACCTGAAACTAAATTGTTTCAATAAATACATGTAATAATTTTTTTCTATGTAGTGTAGTATTTCAAAATCATCAGAAAAAAATTATCACTGTTAGGGCCTGTTTATATGGAGTCGGGTACCCGAGACAACCCCCCCCCCCCCTCCCACCAAGACAACTTTGCCAAGTGCTTTATATGAGAAATGTTGTGCCTGCTGACCGAGTCAAAGTTGACCCTACTTAAATATTCACAACGCTGCGTAAATATTCAAATCTAAATACAGCTATCGTATACCTGTTCTTTTGACTTTGTTCCATTCTTTCGATCACTGTGGGCTTTGCTGATTTACATTTTACTTATTTAATGCGAATTTGTGCCGAGGGTACCCTGGGTGCCAGAGGTTTTTATTTTTTAGTGAAAACGGCGAGTTTGAGCGGCGAAGCCGCGACAACGAGGCGCAACGCGCCGAGACAAAATAAAAACCTCTGGGCACTCGAGTACACAACCTCATTTCCATGCGATTTGTGGATCGGATATCTCACCAAACCGGTTTTAAACCTTGGGGACCAACGCGTGTCTGTTTGTTTACATTTTAATGTAGATTTAAAAATCTAACAGCTGACATGTTTAAAACGCGGTCGAGACAGAAATTTTAAATCAAATCCACTCCAGTGGAAAAGATACATCGATGACATTTTTTCACTGTAGAGTGTCGAGAAAAAGGAGATCGAAGATTTTATTGTCCTTGCAAACAAACATTAATCTCAGACAATGAAGTAAACTTTCTGGATACAACCGTTCTCAAAGGCGAGAGGTTTAACAAACAAAGAATCCTTGATATCCGCACGCAATTAATCCAGTACACCTATTTCTCTTCCTGTCACCTACCAGTGGTCAGCGAAATCGTTCAGCGAGAATACCTGCAACTCCAAAGCACGCCTCCGTGCTAGAGATAAAAATTAAATAGAGATAAAAATTGTCCTCGTTCAAACAAAACTCTAAAGGTCACACTCCACGATAACACGAATTAATAAGTCGTGTCTGGCCTGTCAACACCTCTTTTCAAGACATCCTTGCGCTGAATAAATTTCAACAGCGCTTCTTTCTAAACTGGCTTTAGTTCTCTGATATTTTGAAAATTTGGATATTAAAGAGTAATCCACAGCGTTTCTTAAGGATCGCAAAAAGCCGCGATCTCTATCTACGTCCGCCATTGTTGTTTGTGTGGCTTCACTTTGGGAAACCGGTTTTTCACGCGCCCGTTGCGAATTGTTTTGGTCCAGCCAATCGAAGTTGCTTTTGCATTGTTAACTCCCGGTAGAGTCTGGAAACAAGTAGGAGTAACCAATCAGCGACCTAGTTTAGATTCTGAACTAGATCCTCGCATGGAAATGAGGTTGTATATTCGAGTGACCAGAGGTCCGTCTCGCGAGCTTCTTCTAACCGTTTATGCGGTTAATTTCACTCATGATATTCAGAGAACGGACCTCTGGATCCAGGGTGTGCCGAGGGTAAATAAAGGATATTAATTTTTTTTTTAAACCTAAAAACTTGGCTTTCCGTCACACGCAGAACGCAGTGAGTTGTCCCGGGTAGGCGAGTCAAAGCGTTTATATGAGAAAAAGTTGTCCCGCCTGCCAGGGTTACCTACCTGCCGAGGCGAGACAACTCGCCCAACCGAGTTGTTCCCCCCCCCCCTCCCCCACCTGTCCACCCAAGACGAGTCACGATTCTCATGTAAACGGTTGGTTACTGTTGGTTGAAATTTTCAAAGAAATAAGTGAAAAGTTAGCTCGGCCAGGGTAACTCGTGGGAAGGATTGTTTCGGGTACCCGAGACCATATAAACAGGCCCTTTAGTTTGGCTAGTTGAGCTATTTAAAACATATAAAACATGTTTTAACTTAAAAAAAAATCATATTTTGATTTTGGCATTTTCTATGAGAACGTTTCTGCAATTCGGTGTAGTATTTTAAATTCATCAAAACCTACATCACTGTTGGTTAGTCCTTGAGCTATTTAAAGCACATCAAACATATTTAAACTTTGAGAGAAAATTAGCTCATATACAAAGGGTCACAAAGTTGTTTCTAAAATAGTTCACATCGCAATTCGCCATCTTTTATTAATAACAAGCTCATAAATTAAACGCATGGCTAAGGCGCTGCTTGTCAATATTGTTTTTTTTTCTTTTTAAAAGGATTAGTTTTCTCGGTCTTTTAGAGTTATAGCAGGTTTTGTTACATTTTTTAAAAAATAAACCTGTTACTCGGTAATAGATCTTTTTGATGTCTTGAAAACTTAAATGTAGATTTTTATGTGTAAGTACTTCCGATTCATAAAAAAAAAATGTAATAGAACCTCGTTAAACATAAAATATTATATGGCATCGATTTGCTAAATTTTACAACGATACGTTTTTGCAGGTTTTTTTACATGTAAAACATAATCAAACTTATAAATGTTGAGCCACGTAGCACTGGTGATACAAACAAGAAATCAGAGAATGTGTGTAAATTATAGTGCTAAGGTCAACCCATAAATTTCCCTGTAACTGAGAGTTAGCCCTAGTAAGGAAATGAGGGACCACACGAGGGAAAGAAAAAAATCTTAGACCTCGGTGGGATGCGAAACCACGACCTCTGGATTAGATCTTCCGTCGCTCTACCGCTTGAGCCACGAGGCCGGACGGGTGCTGATCGTGGGTAATAGCGGAGCAACTTGCCAGACCGAAGGCCTGGCTGCGCAGCTCCATACCCATAGGTCATGGCTAGCGGAATGTTTCGCGGGCCCGCGTGTGCCCTCCGCCGTCGCTCCGTCGCGCAGGACTAGCTCGCGGGCGCGTATGACGTCGCAAAACATGCGCGTACGACGTCATGTTAAAACCAAAGCGAGGCTTTGTTTTTCGCGCGGTTACACGGCCGAATGTCACGTCAGCTAGTAAAACACTTTGATGTTTTGCTGTGAATTTACTAAGCGGAGAAAACCGTTTAAATTAAAGGCGTTATTTCCCTGAATATTTCGCGGTTTGCTACTCACGACAAGACACTAATTAAGACACTAATTAAGGGATACTCAGAAGCCGCTTTAGTGGAAAAAGACGAGCTTTCAGGGATAAAATCTTGCTTCGAGGAACTTCGTGTATAACGTTTTTATCAATGCGGGAGATGTTTGTTTTCTACGGATTTCAGAACCAGAAGCGAAGATTTGAATTTCCAAGCATGCGAGGGACTTAAAGGTAAAACAGATTACAGTTTTCGATGGGAATTTATGTCGATATCAATCTGTGAGTGACTTTGATTTTATAGTACAGTTCTATCTTCACTCGCATCGCCTTATGCAAATATGTTTGTGTATTTTAGCAATTTTTGATTTTCAAATCAGTTTCTCGGGCAATTTTTGACAAACAAAAACCGTATTTTATTCGGAAACTAGTGGTACTAGTTATTCTAGACAGAGAAAAGTTGTTTTTGTGAACTTTTGTACGGTCTATAAAAATGTACTGTGCAGACGGTCGCGTAATACTGTTTTTGAGAATTGCTAAAATTGAAAATAACCCGTTCGTCAATCTTAATTCTTGTGCTTCCAACCTTTCATCTTAGTTAAGTTTCACCTTAGTTAAGCTTGTTCAAAGTGCGACGCTGTTAGGCTTGGGCTATCTATATATATTAAGGTGGTAATTCGTGGCAATGAGAATGTTAAGGGTACAAATAAATGTTGAGCCACGTAGCACTGGTGATACAAACAGGGAATCAGGGATTGAATTAACTCTGTGTGTAAATTATAGTGCTGAGGTTGACCTTACTCATTTCCTTACTAGGCCTAACGCTCAGTACAGGGAAATTTATGGGTTGACCTTAGCACTATAATTTACACACAGACTTAATTCTCTGATTTATTTATCAAACTTACACAACTTCCTCCACTGTCGACGGTTGACCTTGCACCTTTCAAATATTATCTTTTCCGCCGCTTCGTAGATACGACGCGCCTATTACGTCTTAAGTTCCCATTATTATTAACTCAAGTTTCCATTACCATTAACTATTAACTCTCCTCGGGGGAGAATCTCGGGTTTCAATCTCCTTTTCTTTCTCTTCCCCGAGGAGAGTTAATAGTTAATAATAATGGAAACTTGAGACGTAATATTCTTATTAAATGATTATGTTATAGCTAATAAAGCGTTTGGTTTCCCTGTGCTTTTTACAATTATCATTCAGCTCAAATAGTATTAACACGACTCGGTAAAAACAAAATATAAAAGAAAAATAGTAAGATGGCAAAATATAGTTTAACTCCCACAATAATCACTCAGTTTACGTTCTGTGGCAAAAATAATAATGTATTTCCAAAGCACCCGAGGGGGGTGGGGGAGGTCTCTCTTTTTGTCTCTAAAAAATTTACGAAGTTATACTCAGACTACAATATTGATGTAAATAAACGATTTGCAGCTGCACAGAAGCATATCTCAGAGAAGCGTCATAACTCTTGGCCATATCGATCTAGGGATTTTTGAGAAACAGGGACCAGTTCACATAAAATAACAGCTAACGTCGGACGTTCAGTCCACTCAAACTTGCTATTTTGACAATTTTAATTGGGAATTTGGGAAATAACTGTTTTTGTGCCACGTAGAGTGTGGCGTGCAGTATCTGAAGTTTTCATATTAATTAATTTCTCGATTTCTCGCCTACTAAAAGGGGAGCATTAAAACATTCCTACCATTGGTTTTCTTTTTGGGCTAAATATTGTTTTACATTTCGAACAACGTCTTTTCTTCTGAAAGGGAAGAATATAAAACAGTACAATTATAAACAAAAAAGGTTTTCTTTTTGGTCGTAATATTGATTTTCTGCACAGCGTAATTGGAGCTGCTGGAACAGGCATTTGCGACCCAAATTTTGGAGGTAACTAAAGAAAGCTAAAGATAAATTCAGTAGCGGACGTCAATGAAGATGCTGAAATAGAATTAAAACCCGAACCCGAACCAGAGATAATAAACAAAATCTAACCGATCAGGTTGTGAACGCCTGAAGGGTTAAAACAATTTTCATCTGGCATGGTGCACAATAACAATGAGAAAGCGGTTAAAACTGAAAATTATACGCCTGTACGAACACGTCATGGTATATTTGAGGGTGGAGTAAAGCTGGAAAGGAGTAGAATGGAGAGTAACATGCCGTTCCGTCCACCAAATGAATTGTAGGAGCATACAAGTAAACGAAAACCGGCCCGTTAACTGGTTTACTTCGTCCCTGGCGACTTCTTGGACCAGCTGCGAGGTTACTTTTCCTTGACAATATAGGACACTTACGTTCCTATGTTCGGTCTGAGTGCGTTGAGCACACTATCCAAGGATAGCCGCCAAAAAAAATAGCACACTAATTACACCGACATGTCAAATGGTCCAGGCTGATAACGAAAACAAAAAGGCACGCGCCTAGCGGACGGTGCAAACTTCAAGGAACAAAAGCCTTGACAAATAAAGTGCGTTGGGCGTTCACCAAATATCAGCAGCCCAAATATCGCATCAGATCCCGACCACAAAATCGGCCGGATAAGCCAAAAATGCACCACGCTTTGATAGCGGAGCATGCCTTTGGCAAAAAAATCAGCACGCAAAGGACAAAATTAGGAATGAACCGGCTTAAAAACGAAATCAGTAAAACCAAATTGGACTAGCCAAAATTTAGCCCCACAAATGTACCAAATTATTATGGTTTATGGTTAGGTGCGTTGAAGTAGAGAAAGGGATTTCATCACCGCCCCTCAAAAGCTCCCATAAAGTTTTATCGAACCCAAGGTATTTAAATGAACTCCGTCCTTGAGGTAAACGTTATTCCTCGAGTTCCAGAAACCAATGTGCCGCCAATAAAAACAAAAAGGCATGGACTGGGGAACAACTTGTAAATGCTGATTCAGCTTTAGCACTCTAAGTGGAGGACTGCGCTTTATAACCTGGCAAACCCCAATAATTTTGACACCAATTCATGGTGTAAAAGGTGAGGTAACTCCTCCAGTGAGGAGCCAAGAGTTTCGGGTCGGAAAAAGGTGAGATCGTTTGTACCCAACTCAATAATGATGATGTCGGAGTTAGTACAATACGACGTACAAAATCCAGGTCGAATTTTTTAACTTTAACAACAGTCCGTTGCTACATTGTTCTACTTTAGGACTACAAAAAAATATAAAAGTGAAATGGTTTGATTTCATTGGTGTTTATATAATAAATAGAACATTACATGGGCGCTTGAAGATACGAAATTTCTCTTCTCGTGTTGAAAAATATTTCACTCGTTCGCAAATATTTTTCAACACTCGAAGAGAAATTTCGTATCTTCGCGCGGCCATGGAATATCCTCAATTTATTCGTTCCTCACAATTACTGGTATTTTATTCCACCTTCCAATGCAACCGATTTGGGAAGAAAAACCCTAAGCACAAGTCAGACAGACGAAATATTGTATGTTTGAGCGAGAAATTATAAGCGAAAAGGAGTGTAAAAAACACTTTTGTTTTCAAAATGAAACAGAAAAACACATGGCATCGCGTACTGAATCACGAGAATTAGCTTCACTTCTTCCGTACGCTTCAATTAAAAAAAATGAAGTTAAAAAAATTCATTTTTCCTTACTACCATCACAACCTGACTTATATAAAAAATCCATCTTATTTGAAGCTACATTTGAATAAGTAAAATACACAATGCCTTGCGGTCTTGGAATTTACCAATGTACAATTCTTCAAACAACGTTTATTGAAATAGCTGTATATATCCATTGAAAATGGTTGAAATACAAATGGTGAAATAAATTTCCTGTGTTAGCTCTGCTACCTGTGAACTATAAGCTATCATTCCAGATTATTGTATTAACAATTATTCACCAAAACGAAGGTGAATAGTCCGTGGTGAATAAATATCTACCACTCTTTACTGTCACTGAGGTGTTAAATATCCAGCCAAAATAATAACTGCATTTCTTACAAATGAAGAATCAAAGACTGGCGCGAAAAATACTTGGAGGTGAATAGCAAACACTATCCCGAGTTTAAGTAGCCAATCAGAGCGCGCGAAAAACATTATCCGCTGGTTGGGTAAATACTCATTAGTGATATCCCATAATGACCATTTTGGCTTGACAAAAAAGGGTGCCTGCTAGGAAGTTTCTATTTTCCTGTTTTCTATTTCTAAAGAAAATATAATTTTTACATTTTTACATAACTTCCGTTCACTGAATCGGTTAAATTCGAATTACCCGCCGACATCATTACTTGTCAACCCGCAATCGTTTTAGTTACTGCGCCTTTCAATATTACGCGAACTCAAAAGCTAAAAGCCGAACTAAGGTTTAAGTTTTACGCTGGCCGTCATTCACAGTTATGGAGACAAACGTTGGACTCTTAAAAACAGAAATTGACAATTAAAAATGGATAGAAATCCACCAATCACAACCCACTAACATGATCTTTATAACATTTTGAGTAAAGTATCGTTGTTTCCTGAGACGTCTGCTATGTTGCAGTGAAAGACGAAACTGTTTTTTGAGTGTTGAACTTCAGAGTTCGCGTGTTTTTAAAAAGCGCAGCTGTACCTAAACCATACTCCCACAAATAAATGGATAATTAAGTGCATATTTCCTGTAGCACTCCAACTCAAGTGGTACCATTCAAATAACTGATTTGAACCGTACGTTGGTGTGATGCTTTTTATAAGGCTGAAAACGCAGTTCTTTTGAGAAAACCTTAATTGCTACCATTCAAATATAAATACCTTCCTATAGTGCTGTACTTATCAATACTTTACAAAGTTCTAACTTTTAGTCGAAGGTCTAAAGCCACGTAAGCATTTCATCACGGTAGAGTGTACCTTATATAGCTCGGAAGGTCGGACACTTATTGAGAATTATTTAATAGATAATTACTGAGGCGAGCAGCATTATATCCAATAATGCTGTGAGCCGAAGTAATTATCTATTATAATTACTGATCGTCATCCAAACCCATTGTTTTCTGTGTGCAATTATATCACCGAATGCCGCCGCCCCTTTGTATTTTTGTGGAAAACAAGAAATCAAACAATTCATGACATTCAATGGATGTTTTTATTCAAGGGAACGGTTACATAAGCTATTGTTTTCATGAGTGTAACATGACATGTACGTGTGAAAAATGCAACCAGAAACGAGTTATCGACTGTTTGTTTGTCAAGATTGATGTCAATTTACATATTGCTCGACAAACACAGTTGTTTGTGAAAGTCAACTCATTGTTGTTTGGAATGATGGCGGAAAGCTGCTGGGAAAGCAGTTCGGAGGAAGAATTGTTTCTTACGCAGTCAACATTTACTGCTAAGTCGGACGAACATGATGGTAAGTCGGCTTACTTTCAGTCGTTGCATTTCCATTGGTTTTGCGTAGTTGTATGTAATCCGATCTTATCGTTGTTAAGGAATTGGTGTGTCGACGAGTGAAGGGGATGGAATATGCTCAGAGGATAATGTTGAAATCTGTTGTAAGTGACGGAAACTGTAAGTTAGGAATGTTATTTGTATTAAAAATACTTATTGTGGTGTTTTTGGTTGTTTCTAGTTAGTAAAAAATATGGGGGAAAGTGCTTCACCAGTGGATATATGCATGTAAAGCTAGCTGCATTATTAAAACTAAAACACGCAGCATTATTTTTAATAATGCATCTTGTTTTAGTTTTAATAATGCTGTGTGCCGATTTAGCACGTGTAAGATTACCCCTGATAATTTCCCTGCCACCAAAAAAGACCGCACCCGTTTTTTCTCACACACTTAGTTTGTATTATTTTTCTCTCGGCATTCGGTGATATAATGCAGACAGAAAACAATGGGTTTGGATGACGATCAGTAATTATATAACGTGATGTCGACACTTGGAATTTTATTTTCAATAAATTTTTAAGTGTAAAAACGAAAATCTAAAATCCCCACTCAGGATTGAACCTGTGACCTCAGCTAGGCTTCGAATTACATAATATACCGTGCCACTGTACCACCTAGCTTCTCGGGTAGCTTAGGCCTAAATTTAACTATATAAACTGCTAACCCTAACCTCAACTGAAAGCTAACCAGATCCTCCGTTATGTAAGTCTCAATAAGGTGTCCGACCTCCTTCTGAGCTATGGAATCTAGACTCTACCTTTCATCACAGTGAAAGGTAGTATGCGTACTTATTAGCAGTCAGTCAGTGCTTGTCATACCCTTGCATCAGGAGCGTGGCCAAAAGTTCAGTCAGCCTGGTAAAGTCTGACCAGGCCACGCTTTCCAGGCTTTTGGAAGTAATCGAGTAGCACGAACAGTCATTAGAGTACAGACACAAGTGAACGAGATTACTGAACTCACAGCCTTAGCACGACAAGGACATGGGCGGCCTACGTGCCTTCGACTTAAAAGACAATTGGTGGACCAAGATGATAATATATTGGTGTCCCAGATTGGGAACACGATCTAAAGGACACCCGTCAAAAATAAAGGGACGACATCGTAATTGAGAGTTGTTTAGTTTTAACTTGGCAAAGGAATGTCCAGGGTGGACTTTATCGGATAATAAAGGGAGAGGGTTACATCTGACAGCTTCTGAGTAAAGGCTTCATCCTTTAGTAGATAGTGATACACCTAACTTATTACTGAGATGATTTGAAAAGTACTTTTCGGTGATGCTATATATATATATATATATATATATATATATATATATATATATATATATATATATATATATATACATATATATAATGTTTCAAAAACATCCTTTGTCTGGATCTTTCTTCCAAAATGTTAATTAATATTCTTCAAAATATGGAAATAAAGACAATAAACTTGCCGATATTTCGTCTTTATTATAAAAGACTTCGTCAGGGCAACTGTCATAATATATATATATATATATATATATATATATATATATATATATATATATATATATATATATATATATATATTCTATGACAGAATTCATTAGAGGAGCAAAGACAAATTTATTGAATGCAGATCAGACTTCAGAAGATATTCATTCGTTTAATGCTACAGCACTGTTTCGTTAAAGTTGCCTGATGAGTGTGGTCATCTTAATTTTGACCATACGAAACAGTGCTGTAGCATTAAACGAATGAATATCTTCTGAAGTCTGATTTGTATAAATTTTAGTGAGAAATTTGTGATTCTTTTCAGTGCTATATTGGGCTCTCTTGGTTGTAAAAGATTTGGATTACAAAGTTACATGTACTTTACAAGTTATACGTAGTTCCAAACCAGTGCTGAGTTGTAGAGGCAGGTGACGACGTACAGCGATGTGCGGGGTTTACAAACGTATATTTCCCGAAATTCTGCTCGGTACGATCTGTACCAACAGTGCCATCAAGGTCACATCCGAAGTCGGTTTTACTTTTGTAGCTGCTGATGGTCCAAGCTTGCAATTGTTGCTGTTTTGTTGCTGCTGTGCAGTCATAACAACTGTTGTTTCGGATGTTTATGTACTCATACTCCTGACACCGAAAATCCCATGTGCCGAAAAAGTCATGGCCTTCCAGCTTGGCGCGTGCGTAGTCTGTTTGTACTAGATCTTCGGTGGGAAAGTTACAGGTTGCTCGCAGATGTGTGGAGTGGTTAGCCAGGGATTGCATGTGTGATAATGACAGACGAAACACCGTCCAATCCACCTCACTGTTAGCGGCGGTATTTTGTGGAAAATCAACACCAAATCCTTTGTCCTCGAACATCGCTTTATTAGCAAAGGAAAACGATTGAATCAGTGTCCAAACAAATCCAGGTTCGGATTCCATGTCACAGTAAACAGGAAACGCTTCGTTTGCTAAGCCATAGATGACGTACTTTCCAGATGTCAAATTGCCGCTGTTTTCAGCGATCTCTTTGCAGCTTTTTACAAACTTGATCTTCTCACATCGCTGACCAATGTGAGTGGCGGGGCATATGCAGTTAAAACGCACGCTGAGAGTGTCACATATTTCCTCACATACCCCTCCGTTCATACAAGGAATGGAGCGACAGCATCTGTTCACACAACGGTGTTTGCCTGGCATGTATTCCTTTCCATCCTAAAGTAAAACAATTAGTACACAATAAACACTATAGTCATACAGTCAAAGCAAAACTAACAGAAAATCCGGCTTTCAAAAATTGCGTTTTTCTTATATTGGCAGTTAAAAGCATCGTGTTTCAATTTCAAACGTTTGAAGTAATTGCGATTGTTATCTCAGTGTTAAATCAGTAACATTACTCCTGCATGATTAGGGTTTGGCAGACAACCCGATTGTTTAGGTCGTCTTTCTCACATTAGTTCTCAGGACACCAAATTAACAGCTACTTAATGGAGGAAGGGCGCATAAATTAGGGTGCGTTGTTTAATGGCTCCGTCAATTCCAAGCCCGCTCATCCCCGCCCCCGGGCATTTGTCGGGCATTTTATAACTTTTCCTTCCCAAGGGTGGGGCATTTGCTAAAACAGGTCAGCCCGGAGGTGGGGCATTGTCAAAACAACGTTATCTTATGGATATTAAAATTCGTACATGCTTCGTTGTTTATTTTAAATTTTATGATTTCCCCCAGTATAAAAATATAAAAACTGAGTTGATAAATGTCGTTTCAGTCCTGCACTTTTCAAGTGAAAATATTAAAGTTCCACACAGCTTTACCTTTCAAGTGCCACAGAAGATAATATCTAAATCATGGCAAATTTTCATTTTTTTTGACGTCTTATTTGCCAACATTAATGTTGGCATTCGTGGCCTTGGTGTCTTTCCATCATGATATGTCGCAACAGAAGAATCTGGCTATTTAAAAATTCAATAGGAACTTCACTTGAAAAAGCGTCTCAATCAACGGCGACCTTACTGTGTAAATGGATTGAATGTAAGCATAATTTTAATCAAAATTAATAACATTAACGAGAATCGACAGGAAAGTATTGGAGTTTTGCGGAAACATAACACAAATATTTACAACGAATGAGGGAACGGACATAAGTCATACTGAGGTAGAACGAAAGAATTCGTAGCATGAATAAAGATCCATTTATTTGTGAGCAATTATTGCTTCCATCAATAATCATTGAAATAAAAATTTTGATCTTGTCCCATGGGTCGGGCATTTGCACTCTTTCAGATGTCCACCGTGGAGATTTGTACATATAAGCCGGACCCAACCGTGCCCGACAAATGCCCGGGGGGGGGGGGGGGGATGAGTGGGCTTGGAATTGACAGAGCCATAACATTCGGGGAGATCTTCATGTAATTTATGTAAAATACTGACTCACAATTAACAGCATGAACAGCTTCAGCTTACCTTCACCGTGTAACTTCGCACCAAATCATAATAATTAACCCCTGGTTTCCTTTTCATTGCTGCTGGCTCCATTTCTTTGTTAACATCGTTGAGTTCACAGTTATTCACCGTAGCAGTAGGAAAATAATTCATGGACACACACAGGCAGTCGTCTTTGCATCTCACGTGACACTGGGCGGCACTCCTGACGGTCAAGCGTTTGAACACGTGACCTTCAAGAATATGGTTATACACAACATCTTCATCGATCACAAACCTGAACTTTTGACAGTTCACTTTTTCTTCACAATGCACCAAGTTGAGGACAGTAGTTGTTAGGAGGGAGATACGGAACACCACTTTTATGAAACTCATGTCAAACAAAGTACAACTATGATAAAAACATACAAAAACAGATGAGAGTGACATTTTAAACGGTTTATAGCTAACAATTTTTAGCGACTGTGACGGCCATTTTGGAATTGTCTTCAGTCTCTTTTAGATTAGCGTTAAGATGAAAACGAGGCTGATTTGCATGTGAATACGAACTCATTTTCATGTGAACTGCAAAATGGACGTAATTCTAATACGGAAATACCTTTTTTTGGCAAATATTGCAAATCCATGAGAAATGATATTAATGACAACTGATACATACAAAATCGTTAAACGTCGTTCCATTGTTGTAAAAATCACTGATCGCTAATTTAGCCAAGCGCTGCATCCTATTTATGAAAAATCTCAAATCTAAGAAAGACCTTAAAAATTACATTATCCGCTGCGTTTTCTTCCTCTCCATACAAGGCTAGGGTTCAATTTAACTCAGCATTGCAGAACTGGATCTGCCTGATGGAATACAGCGTACTTCTATTCCTATATAAATTAAATACCCAGGAATGCTCACAGTGGCCCTCCTCTTCATCCATTGTGTGCATCACCTTGGGCTGTAGGTTTTGTTTTCTTGACACACCAGGGGTCGATTTACAGCTCTACCAGTTTTTGTAAGTTATGTTTAAGATAGTCAATTAAAACACGGGAATGGGGATGAAGTGCTTCTCTCGTCACACTTTTGCCCCTATAGACTCGATGTTTGGAGGCCCAACTCCCTCCAATCTCTACCCTCTGGAGTTAGGTTAGTGGAGGCCCACTCCATTCCAATCAGAGTGGAGGCCCAACTCCCTCCTCTCTACCCAGGAATGCTCACAGTGGCCCTGAGAGAAGGCCCAACTCCCTCCTCTTCATCCATTGTGTGCATCACCTTGGGCTGTAGGTTTTGTTTTCTTGACACTCCAGGGGTTTATGGGGCTGATATATTAATCGAACACTTTGTCACCCACTTCCCCATTTTTAGCCGCACAAAGTCGTTGTCCTTATTTTATGGGAAAAAAACAAGGGAAAGTTGATTGATTGCCAATTTTGCACATATGGCTAATTAAAAGTAGTACTTAGCAAAAACCTGGGATCCGTCAACGTGAAAACATGAAGCCGATTTTTTAATCGAGGTCTAAATCTTAATTTAAACAAGGCTTTGCATAGGTTCGAAACACTGAATTATTTACAATGACTTTGTTAATGATATGCTCTCGAGCTTCGCAGTGTTAAAATATATATTAACTCCTTAAGTAGAGTGAAATTAACTCTTTACACTAGTTGTTTCAACTTCAAAAAGGAATTATCTTCCTATGTAGTAGTGTTAGATTAACTCCATAAGAAGTGAAACTAACTCCATTTGGGGAAGAGTTATTGTAACCCCACATTAAAATATTTGGAGTTGAATTTATAATTAAGGAAACACCTCAAGATGGATTACAATAAGCCTTTGAAATTTTATTATCGTGAACCTAAAACGCATAAAAATTTCAAACTTTGAGTGAAATAAACTTTTCTACAAAGTTGCTCTGTTTTTGTTTTCTAAAGCGATTAGTTTTCACGACTTTATAACCTGTAACTAAATAGTTTCAATAAACATAAATTTTTCTATGAAGTATTTCAAAATCATCAAAACAAATATCACTATTAGTTTGCCTTTGAGCTATTTAAAACATATATAACATGTTTAAACTTAAAAAGTCCTATTTGGTTTTGATATTTTCTATGACGTCTGCGCAATTAGGTGTAAAATATCACAGATATTTTAAATTCGTCAAAACCTATATCACTGTTGGTTTAAGTCCTTGTGCAAATCAAACATATTTAAACTTGAGAGAAAATAAGTACAAAGTTGTTTTTAAAATACTTCACATCGCAATTCGCCATCTTTTATCAATAAAAAGCTTTCATAAACGCTTGGCTGAGGCGTTGTTTGTCTATATTGTGTTTTTTCAAAAGAATTAGTTTTCTCGGCCTTTTAAGGTTGCACGTTATGTTACATTTAAAAAAACGTTACTCGCTGATAGATCTTTTTAATGTCTTGAAAACTTAAATGGAGATTTTTACGATTCATAAAAAAACCACTATGTAATGTAGTCTCGTTGAACATAATATATTATATGGAATCGATTTGCTAAATTTTACAACGATACCGTTTTTGCAGGCTTTTTACATGTAAAATATAATAAAACTTACACAACTTCCTCCACTGTCGAAGGGCAATCTTTTTTAAATTTGCAACTCAGGTAGTATTAACACGACTCGGTAAAACAAAATATAAAGGATAAATAGCAAGATGGCAAAATATGGTTTAACTCCTACAATAATCACACAGTTTACGTTGTTCTGTAGAAAAACAAATATTCAAAAATAATAATGTATTTCTAAAGCACCCGAGGTCCCTCTTTTTCTCTCTAAAATATTTACGAAGTTATACTCTGACTACAATATTGATGTAAATAAACGATTTGCAGCTGAACAGAAGCATATCACAGAGAAGCGTCATAACTCTTGGCCACATCGATCTAGGGATTTTTGAGAATCAGGGACCAGTTGACACAAAACTTAAAGTCAGACGTAACAGCTAACGTCGGACGTTCAGTCCACTCAAACTCGCTATTTTAACATTAGAATTGCGGGGAGTTGGGGAAATAGCTGTATTTGTGCCACGGGGAGTCAGTGGCGTGCAGTCTCTAAAATTTTCATATCAATTAATTTCTCGATTTCTCGCCTACTGAAAGGGGAGCATGAAAAAATGCCTACTATTGGGCCATCCCAATAAAATGTTTCGTTTCCCATCGCCCGACCGACCCATTTTTTTGGAAAAGTAAAAAAAAAAAAAAAAAATTCAGATACACTGTCTGCATGACAACCAAAATTTTACTTTTCAAACATGTGATCACGGCCTTATTTTGAATAGAAATCTTTCATATTTAATTTAATAGCCTCCATTGCAGATAAGGAGTAAATTTGGATTTGGAAAACATTGGCAATCGAAAGCACACGTGTAACCAGACCTTCTTACTTGATCCAGGCTTTTTCTGGACTGAGGATCCCTCGGTCAATTTTTTTTTGCCCGACCGACCGACCCACTTTCACGAGAGGGAAGGCGATGGGAAACGAAACATTTTATTGGGATGGCCTTGGTTTTCTTTTTGGGCTTAATATTGATTTACATTTCAATCAACGTCTCTTCTTCTGAAAGGGAAGCATATAAAACAGTACAATTATATAAAAAAGGTTTTCTGTTTGGTCGTAATATTGATTTTCTGCACAGCGTAATTGGGGCTGCTGAAACGGGCGCTTTATTTGCGACCTCAGTTTTGGAGGTTACTAAAGAAAGCTAAAGATTAATTCAGTATCGGACTTCAATGAAGATGCTGAAAAAAAAATTATTAAACCCTGAACCCGAACTTCAGTTAATAAACAAAATGTAACCTAGCAGGTGGTGAACGCCTGAAGGGTCAAAGCAATTTTCATCTGGCATGGTGCACAATAACAATGAGAAAGCGGTTAAAACTGAAAATTATACGCCTGTACAAACACGTCATGGTTTATTCGGGGGTGGAGTAAAGAGTAACATGCAATTCCGTCCACCAACTGAATTTTAGGAGCATACATGAACTGCTGTAGGTCTTCAGTTTTTCCACGGGTTATCTCCGTGTGGAATCGATTTCAATCATCCCTCTGTGATGTTCCTTTCAATATTACCGTCAAGGCTGGTTTTCGGAAATTTACCTAAAGAGATCCATACATAGCTGAAAAAGTCAACAGTGCATACTACAACCTCTTGGTAATAGCTCTCTTTGTGCCACAATGGTGTCAGGGACGCATGTTGTCTGTACTGACAGGAAAGCATGTATAAAAACCTCCGTAACATTTATAAGCAAAATAGAATAATATTGGGTATAACATGGTGGATAAACACTCCTTACGTCAACGCTGGTTTAAAAAAGAATTAGATGTGCTCGCTTGATTCATCTCCCCCCCTCTCCCTCTTTCTTTATTTTGTCCTTTGTGGAGAGTTGCAATAAATAAACTGAAACTGAATACAGGTCTTATCAAGTGGGCTGATCCGTCCGAGGCCATTGATACTCTTGCAACGTGCACTCATTTCGTCATTTGTAATGCAGGTAAGGATGTTTCTGTTCCATCACATGGTCGTGTTTTTTAAAGGCCGATCCGACGCGCACGGCTCTAACATCAAAATGGCAGCAGATTCTGAGGAAGTTGCGCGTTTTTTTTTAGCCATTCCCGCTTTTCTTTTCTACTACATACACCCCATAAATTCCGCGCGCGTTTCCCACCCGTTTTGTCAGACTTCACAGTAGCTCGAGTGTTCCATGTTGTTACCGCCGGTACAATTTACAGATTGAACAGCATTGGAAATTTTATTGTACACCATGCCGGATGGAAATTGCCTTAACCCGTGAGGCGTTCACCACCTGCTAGTCTTAGGCTTTCTTATAAACTTCAGTTCAGGTTTACGTGTTTTCAGCAGCATCTTCAGTCACGTCCCCTTGATTTTTAGCTGCCGTTTAGTCCAAAATTGTGGTCGTAAATGTTCCAGCGGCTTCTATTGAGCTACACGAGAAGACAATAGTATTCTATTGTCACCGGTCTCACCTGTCCTATTTGAGTTATGGGCAATCTGCCTACGCCGAGAATCAATGCAAACAGCCACATAAACAGACCAAAAGGCATGCACACCATGAAAAATACCCAACACTCAAACATAAAAAGGAAGAAAACCCCAACACCAAAGCCAAAAACCGGCCCAAAAAGGAGAAAAGGAAAATTTAATTTGAGGGTCGAAACCGATTAAAAAAACTCAAGAAACAGACGAGACAGGGCGTTTTAAAAGGGGGTGATTACGTGGGGGAAAGGCTAAAGCAAAATTTTTATGTGGTTGTAGTCCCTGTAAATCTTGGAGGACTCGACACCGGGAAGAGAAACACTGGAAAGCGTGTCCGCCGGTGCACCCGCACGGAGGACATCAGCTAGCTTCATGAAATAGGAGGCTGTAGCGGACCTCTTCCAGCCCACGTGGCGCATGATGTCCGCGAGGGCCGGGGGAGCCAGTAAAGGCTAGAATCAAGGCACAACCGCTCCTGAAGCTATGCAGTCTCTCCATCGTCGATTTTAGCCTGTCCAAGATAAAACTTCAAACGGGATTCGGCTGTTGAAGACAATAAAGGTTTGTCTAAGATGTTTCCTTGAGGCGAAGTAGGACGGAAAAGGAAACCGTGACGCAATTCGACACCGATATTCTGCGAGACGATAATGTAATTTTCGATAGCCCTAATGGGGCATATCAAAGGGTTAGGATGCCGACGCAGACTGAAAAGGTTGGAGCTCCCATCTCTTAAGGTTTTTCCCCATACGTGGTTGAATAAAAAGCCATCATCACCCGGGAAGCGAGCAATCTCTGCTGTCTTAATCTGGCCTAAGTCACCGCCCCTATCGCCAAAAGACAAAGGGATGCTCTGCAATTGGTAAAGACGGCTTCTACACGGCAAATATATACGATATAAAGGCTGCCAGCCCTTGAGTGGTGAACAGGGCATAGTGTTGGGGAAAACGCAAACGATTCTGCGCGGGAAACTCGCGAGAGACCCACCCAAGGGATGGCAACCCGAGCGTCAGTAATCCGACTAGAGCATTAGATACCCTTTCAGGCTACCATGGGAAAAGGGGAGCGAAACAAATAGCGCGGCAGAAGGCGCGGAACAGGATAGGCGAACAGGGCAACCACGGATATGAATTTTAGGCCTTCTAGAGGAGGACATAGAAGTGATGTGGACCTGCGTCTTTTTCCGGGAGCCTTTGCAAGCCAGAAAGCGACATATCCTTGGTGTGGCAGAGAAAACATCTTGTCTCCCGGCCAAGAAATCAGAAAACTAGAAAACTCTTTTTAGGGTGTCTTTAAGTAGCATAAGCAGAGGACAAAACAGCTCTGCAATTGAAAAGGACGGTTATACTCTGTACATGACAAATATATATGATATAAAGGCTACCAGCCCTTGAGTGGTGAACAGGATATAAAGTCGAGGAAAACGTAAACGATTGTGCGCAGGAACCTTGCGAGAGAACCCACCCAAGGGATGGCAACCTGAGCGTCAGTAATCCGACTAGGGCATTAGACACCCTTTCAGGCTACCATGGGAAAATAAGGAATCGAGATAAATGGCGCGGGAGAGGGCGCGGAACGAAACAAACTCCGCAAATGACAGAGAAATAGCGAGTAAACGGAAAGGAATACGGATAACTACCCGAAGTATGTAAACTTCGAGTTTAACACCAAGATAAACACACGAACCATAAAATCCACTAATAAAGGCGGAACGCACAATAAAAGAGTGCTAAACCGGGTAGAACAGGCAACAATACTATAGAAAAGGAAATAATAGGATGCCAATGACATGAAAAATAGCGAATCTGCAAAAACAAACACCATGAGACAAAATAAGGCCAATTAGCTCATGGGGGGGCATGAAACCTTTTGGGTTTGCTCAAACAAACAAAAGGGCGTACGCCAAAAAACAAACACCATGAGACAAAATATAGCCAATTAGCTCATGGGAGAGCAATAAGCCTTTTGGGTTTGCTCAAATACACAAAAAAGGCGTATGCCACAAAACAAACACCATGAGACAAATAAAGCCAATTAGCTCATGGGAGAGCATGAAACCTTTTGGGTTTTGCTCGAACAAACAAAAGGGCGTACGCCAAAAACAAAACACCGTGAGACAAAATACAGCCAATTAGCTCATGGAAGCGCATGAAAACCTTTTGGGTTTTGCCCAAACAAACAAAAATGTACGCAAACAAAACACCATGAGACGACATATAGCCAAATAGCTCATGGGAGAGCATAAAACCTTTGGGTTTTGCTCAAACGAACAAAAGGGGCGTACGCAACAAAAAACAAACCATAAGATAAAATAAAAGAGATACGCTCATGGCGAGAGCAAAAATGTTATGGATTTTGCTAACACGAAATAAATGGGCGGGCTGAAGCAGACACACACAAACCTAGAGATAAAATAAAGCCCGTAAAAAACTGATAAAGGGAGCGAAAAATGTGAGGGATTCGCTGCCAACAAACTAACAAACAACATGAAAACCTAAAACGCCACGAGGCAAAAAAGGAAAATAATATACGAAACGCGCAAATGGCAAGCAAAAGCAGAAAACTCTAATGTGGCTTGCTTACAGCGCGAGGCGCGCTACCGTGTCCACCAGACAAGATTTTTGACATTTTTTTGACATTTTTTGGACACTTTTTTGATTAATTAACAATGAAGTCGCATTCGTTAAAGCCAATCAAAATCCAGCCGTCGCGACATTTGACAAGTTGTTCCCGCCCTCTAAAAGGACTCACACTCCGAAGAGTTCGAGAATTGAACATGAAATACAACGTGAAAGTCGAATACGGGCCCGAAAAGTTCGTAAAATTCAATGTAGAGGCAGAGATATCAGATGGGGTGGTAAAAAAGTACTCATTCTGTGACCTGGTTGAAGATATACGAAAACGATGCAATAGTTTGAAATACAGCGCGATACGAATTCGATATGAGGACGAAGATGGTGACTTTGTAAACTTGAACGACGAGGACGAAGAAAACTTCAAGGAAATGTTTGTTCGCGCATCTTCCGTAGAAGGTTTGGTTGGTAGGATACGGCTAAAAGTCTCTGAGCTCGACTCTCCTGCTGTTCAGCAACTGTCAGACTCGGTGAAAAGAAGGAAACGCGACGAGACTCGACAAGAAATTGAAAACCCGGGAGAAAATCGTTCGACCCCACGAAGGAATGCAATGCTTGGCCCTCGTTCTCTCGAACAGAGCTTTGAAGAAGCCACATGTTCCTCAAAATCATCTGGACAGTCTCCGCTAGATCACGTGAAAGCGGAGATGAAAGAGAACATGGAAATAAAGAAGGTAATGTTGTCTAGTGCTCAAGAGGAACTCCAGAAACTCAGTCGCAAGAATGATTCTCTAACTCCACTTTCGGCAGTACGAGCACGGGTTTGCGGGAACTGCCATAAATCGGGACACACAAGGGCGAAATGCGTTTCTCTTCCGTGCCAATCGCACGAAGAGTGTTCATTGAGAGACAAACACCCTGAACTGAAAGAGAAGATAACAATCTTGCAGAAAGAAATCAAGAAATTACAAAGCGCGTATAACGAAGCCGAGTCCAAGCTCAAGGCCTTTGATGAAGCTCGGAGGAAAACAGCTAGCTCTTTCTTTGCTG
Organism: Cladopsammia gracilis; assembly: GCA_022457155.1. Taxonomy (NCBI): domain Eukaryota; kingdom Metazoa; phylum Cnidaria; class Anthozoa; order Scleractinia; family Dendrophylliidae; genus Cladopsammia; species Cladopsammia gracilis. The sequence goes on from JAJGOT010000087.1 coordinate 1,826,240, forward strand.
TTATGAGACCAAGGTTGAAGGTGTGCAATTTGATCAAGTACAGTGATCGCGTTCATTTAGATCGCGACCTGATGATACTTCAGAAAGCACTGAGCGGAAAAGTGCCGGACTTTACCGAGAGCGAGGACTGGCGATTGCCTATGTTGATTGAACAATACCGAAGTCGAAATGTCGATGTTTACATGGACAAAGCTGTTTAGTTGATCTTCACAAGTAATACCACAGTCAAAGGAGACAGTAGTTTTGTAATGTTGAACAATATTTATTCCGGCCTTGAAGCAGAACTACATGTATAGTACGTGATCATGTTGCGTTTGTTTTTGTTGACATTGTATTGATTTACATCTGACTATATTTTTCGCTGAACCCACTTCTTAGGGTTAGCAGATGTAAACACAAGGCATGTACATGGATATCAAGGAATAAATGTTAACGTTCATTTGTTCTGGAAGCAGTATGAAGAAATATATTTGTTTTGAATTTATGGCTAAATGGTGTAAAAAGCTTCGTGACCTTTTACTGACCTCACGTGTGCACTTTATATAGCTGTGCAGATAAATTATCCAAAAATGCAGCTGACTGAAATACACTCCTAGGATTAAGTCTATAGTGCTACCTGGACATTTTTTGTCGATTGGGAACGCGACACTACAAATGCGTTTCCCCGCTGGAAATGAGAAATACTAGCTCATGTTTTCCTTACTTAGTGTAGCCCAAAGTTGCTATAAATATGACAATGCATTTATGGGATTTATTGCCCGCTTGAAAGTCCATGTTTTTCTATTTCTATAAAGTGATACAGTACTCGTATACTTGGATGTTCAATGAGGAAGTCTATCTATATGCAGTGACGGGTATGGTGTTTGCACAATAATACTTTGTTCACACAAGATAACCGCAATTTCTGAAATAGCTCGCAGAGTTCTCCGGTGTTATGTTGCCAATTGCTTCCCCAATAGCGATTTCTGTTTCGTCCATCGCCAGTCGCTGGTGTCGCTTGAGAAACTGCTTGATTTGGTTGAAGCAATATTCACAGCTGTTGAGGTGGGGAGAGTAGGGCGGTTGGTAAATCAGAGCAACTCCGCAGGCGTCAAGCATATTTCTTAGCAATGGTTCTACATCATGGGCGTGATGAAACCCGCAGTTATCCATCACCACTGCGTTACCGCGTTCTAATGCAGCACTACCATCTGGGCGCTCTACAGGTAAAGCCTGGTCGAAAAAATTGAGAAGTTCTAGTCCATTTGAAGGTCCTTGAATGATATTGAAAAAGTCAACGCCGACAACAGAATGAAGCAAATTTACTGTGTATGTCGCGTTGGATGCGTAGCGCTGTATTTCTATTGCTCTTTCTCCTTTCGGTGCGCTTCCATATTTTCTGTTTCCTGTAGTTTTTATGACACTAGACTCGTCAAAAAAGTGTATCTGGCTTGCGTGATATTGAGAAACTTCTTGCAGGTACTGGTTCACTCTATTCAAAGTTTCAGGATTTTCCGCCTCGAGAGGAGAAACCGTCAACTTTTTCGCTGTAAACAACAAGTCTTGTCGGAGTCGGCGGTTGATTTGATAGTGCCCAGGCAAGTCAACTGGATGCACGATTCCATCCAAAAGCAATCTTTCTTGGATCTCGGAGGCGTAAATACTTGGTTTCAGACGTTTTTGCAATTCAATGTATTCGAGAACTGGAGTATCAATCTTCGGTTTCGCAAACGTTGTTCTCGGTACCGGAAGAGATGAATTAGTTTGCTCATAGTTCAGAACCACTTTATTGACGTAACTGTGACTAACTCGCACTTCTCTCGCAATCGCTCGCGGACCAAAACCTTCATGGTTCAAATCTAAAATCCGTTCGCGAATGAGGGTAGGATGAGATCTTCCGTTATCGTATAAGCCTCCGTTTTGGTTGATACGCACTTGTATGTTTGCTGAAATAAAACGTTTATAATATTTGTCAGCCGCACTTGGATGAATATTACAAAGGAACGAAATTTAGAATCGCTGAGTCGATATCATTTTGATAACTTACGAATATTGTGAAGCATTCTTTTTGCAGTATCGATACACGAAAACCCGCCATTACCTTTCCCGCTTCTTTTTAGCAGGCCAGACTGGCTCCGCCTCCTCGTCAAAAAAATGTCAAAAAAATGTCAAGAAAATGTCAAAAATCTTGTCTGGTGGACACGGTAGCGCGCCTCGCGCTGTAAAATGTACCGGAGAGAAAGTACAAAAAGGGCGCAAGGTGGAAACTAGCGAAGGGAAACGAATGGGAAGCGAAGCGGTAACGAGACAAAACGTGAAACTAGGGTACCAAGAAGGGATGAAGCAACGAGGAAAGCAATAAAAGTACCTCGAGATTATCCGCATTAACTGGATTCTCCGCCACAGGGGGAGGAGCCACTGGAGGTTCAGCAACTGGATTCTGTGGAATTATCGCGTCAGCGACAGGGTTTTCCGGAGCATGTGGAACCTGTTCAGGAACTTGAGCCATGAGTCGGAGCAGAAAAACGGCGAAGAGAACTCTAGACAATTTTTGTCAAACTGGCAACATGCTAATCTACTCACTCTCTTTTATAGGCGCTTGGGTGAGACCGCTGAGAATAGCGAATAAATACCCAACAGTTGGACAATACCCTTGAGAGCACGTTGCCATAGTTACGGTTGCCATGCAACTGCTGTCAACGATGTGTGCGAAGACCACTTTAAAAATGACGGCTGGCATTCTTCAAAGAATCAAGAAACGCGAAGTTCAATACACAAATAAAACAAAGGCAATGCTTGTATCGTGATACTGTAGTGGACACAATGGTATTTTAATAAATTTTAAGGTATAAAAAAGCTGGCTTCGTTTCCTAAATTTCAGACATAAAAGATAATACGTGTGTTCGACATAATTTCGATAATTCTTTTATTAGAACTTGACCCTGTTTTATTTTTTGTTCCCTTAATAATGTAATGTTATGGGTGCGCGGAAATATGAAATTTATCTTTGAGTGTTGAACTCGATATCTCAGTTATATGGATCGGCTAGTTGAACGCGAGAAAAGAAATTTCATATCCAAACAGACTAGTTTTAGTTTGTTTATTATCTAAGCAACGATAATTACGTTCGACGCTACTTCACGTCATTATCGAGTCAAAAAGGTTAAATTGAAACAAGAACATATATGAGGTAAAACAATACAGAAATATTTGGTGGTCCTATGGGTATAATTGCAAAAGTAAAAATTAAAGCTACTTATACAATTCTAATTTTTTAAAAAAGTAAAAAAGTGTCAAATAAACAGTTTTGGGCGAATCGAATCAGTTTGGGTGTTAAGAGGAGGCTTGATGTCCTTTGTAAACAACCTTTCGTAATCGAACTTGCTTCTGCATTCTTTAGCACTTTAAAAAGATGTTCAATCGGTGCTTTTCCATCAATCCATGTTGCGTTGCAATTAGATGTTTCCCGATGGCAGAATAGCGATGCTCGCTAATGCGTTGATGTAAGTTTCGGGCAGTATACCCGACATAATTTTCATCACAAAGTTACATTCAAAAAAATATACAACGCATTGCGTGTTGTCGATCGGAGGCTTGTTTTCCTTTACGTTCAAAATTTGGGATAGTTTTTTGCGTTTCATCAGATTTCTAAACACCTTGAAGTGGGTTAAAAAACCTCGGCTGCGCCTGGTTTTTCCAACCTACTTCTCGGTGTTTGAAACACTGTTCGTCGTGTTTGATATACTACTTCAGACTCTGAGAGCTATCATAAAAGGTTTATCTGCGCCTTTTCACTTGTTCTTACATACGAAAGCTCGGTTTTTATAAGATAAAAATGGTAAAGACACTATAGAATCAGACGGCTAGAACGGAAAAACCGAGATTGAGAATCAAAAATATCACAGGGGCGGATCCAGGAATTTCTGAAAGGGGGATCCGGGTGAATGTTCCCCGGAAAATTTTTCCGAATTTACCCTCTTAAAACGCCATTTACGGCGTTACTGAGAGTCAAAAAGCGTTTGTTAAGTCAAAAACTTGACAATCAGTCAATTGGTGGAAGTGAAACAACTACGTATAAAACAATTTTATTCTATTATATTTATGAACCACATGGGAGACACAGGTCTGATAGGGGGATCCGGACCCCCCGACCCTCCCCCTGGATTCGCCATTGTATCATATAGTTAATAGAAATGATAATGAATGTTAATCTCAATCAATTAATTATTCATCCCATCATGCCATGGCGAAAATGATGAACAAAAACGTGAACCATTCTGTGAGTTTATGCAGGACAAGTTTAAAAGAATATTTAATGCCTTTTCTGTACTATACATTTTTATCCCAACGATTATTGATCGCGTTTCTCCCGCCAAAACATCGAAATTTTGCTTGCTCAATTTCCATGTCATATCACCAAATGCCACCAAACCGATACAACTACATTGGATAACAAGATTCTATAGTGCAAGAGAGAAGCAGTAGTTTGGAGAAAAGTGCAGGGTTACAAGGATGGAAGTGGATTAACCGCGTTCATCAAATTTGATTTCTGACAGACGGTCAAGAAATCAAGATTGTCATTCTGGTGAAATTTAGAATTTTTTAACCATTATTTTGTCTCTTTAGTCATATTTCTTTGCGTTGATCACTTTTTGTGATTTGTTCTAAGCAAGCTCTACATGAAAACACGAAATTTCAGCCGGCCGGGACACTGTCCCTTAATGCGAGAAAAAAAGTTCCAAAGAAATCGTCCGTGTAAAACCATTATGCCACCATTAACGAGTTTTGTATCACTATCACCTTTCAACCTGCTGGCCATAAAGCACTTGTAAATACTTGTTGAGTAATTTACAAGAAACAAATTTAAGAAACAAATTTTCTTGTTGATAAGTTTCAAACGAACAGTTTCATGGCCATTATTTGGCGTCGCTTTTCCAAAAGTTGCATTGTTTGCAAAAGGTAGCCAGCGGAACGTATATTGTGAAGCAAATGTAAACGTGATTCGTGGACATGTGGTGCGTTGCTAGACATGTCCCTTGGTTAACAATGTAGTGTCGTTATAGCGGCCGTTTCTTATAGTGAAGGATTGCGAAAATTTGAAATAAAACTGACAAAAACAAGTTAAATTTGCCTTTCAATCGATGAATGAAACACTGTCTAGAAAGATCTGCTGTTGCAGTTATTGAACTTTTTATAGGCATGCTGGGCTAGGATCATAATTATGATTTTTGAAAAAAAAAGGGTTAATTTGTGAGAGAATAATTGATTTTTACACCTAAGCTAGCTATCAAGAGAAAGGGGGAAGGATGTCAATTCATCCCAAAGAAAAGGAGAAGATGTATGCTATATGCCAGGTGTACGTAGTTTTCAACTTTTTTAACTAATTCCCAAACTAGGTAATACATTTTGCCCTTTGGCCTTTGTTGGGAAAGTTGGAATGGTGGGGATTGAAGAATAGGTGTCGTGCGAAATTTCACCGCATTTCCCGAAAGGGACTACAAACCAAACTGTCGGAAAAGCTCTACTCACTCACCTGTCTCTTCAGATGTGTTTCCGATAAGGAATCCGCTATAGCCCGTGAAACTCCTCAAAGTAGGACTGGAGTAGTTATCCCTCACCGTGACAACCGTATAACTGTCAGTTTGAACAGCATTCTAAGCGTTATTATGTACCATAGCTTAACTCTTAAGACGTTTTCCACCTGCTAGGTTAGGTTTTGTCTCTTAATTTCCGTTCAGGTTTTAATTGTTTTTCAGCATCTTTAGTCACGTCCGCTGCACTATTATTGATATTTAGCTATCGTTCGGTGCAACATTGAGCGGCAAATGTTCAAACACGCCTTTAATTGAGCTGTGCAAAAGAAAACAAATCAACACCAGGATCGAATAGAAAGCCTCTTAGTTTTGCTTACAACGGCACGAAGTTTTTTATTGCCTCGGCTTTTCAGAAGAGGAGCTATGAATTGAAATATGAAATCTGATTTAGAGACCGTACGCCACGCTCGCCGTTGTAGAAGGACAGTTATATATGTATTAAAATATTCTTGACCTTTTCAGCTATGCCGGCTTCTATGCTCTGAGGTTTATATATTTCCATTCAGATGGGCTATAAAACGCGCTGGGAAGTCTTTTAATACAAAAGTCTGACCTAGTAGATTAGTTTTACTTCACTCAAAGTTTTAAATATTTATATGTTTTAGGTAAATTTAAAAATCAAAAGTAGAGTTTATTGAAAATATATAAAAAAGTTCTCTGGTTTATTCATCTGTACAGATGAATAAAAATGAAAAAGTGACGACAGAAAATACTTTCGACAATAGTGTAACCATATACTTTCTTTCGTCACTTTTCCTTTCGTATCCTTATCGAAGGCTGTAGGCTGATAGCCGAAAGCTCGAAATTTTATATTCTGTATAGCCAGATAACGTTTTCATAAATTTTTAATATGTCGGTAGTCCTGGCTTTACGCTTCTTCATTTTTTTCCAATTTCAGAATAGTCCATTTTGAACAAAATGGAGTTATATTCACTCCTTATGGACTTAATCTAACTTTACTAAATAGGAAGATATCTCCTTTTTGGAGATAAAAAAATATAAGGAGTTAATTTAAGTGCACCTTAGGAGTTATTTCACTTCTTTGAAAATAACACTGCGTAGCTCGAAGGCATATCATTAATAAAGCAGCTCTATAAAGCAAGCTCTTGACCATAATCATGAAAACACGATATTTAAGCCGCCGGGAAACTGCAGTCCATTTAATGCGAGAAATGTTCCAAAGAATTCGTGCTATATGCGCGTAAAACCATTATGCCACCATTAATGAGTTTGTATCACTGTTACCTTTCAACCAACTGGTGACAAAGTACCTGTTAATTCTTGTGGAGTAATTTAAGAAAATATTTAACTGAATGGTTAATAAACAAATTTTCTTTTTCATAATTTTTAAACGCACAGTTTCATAGCCATTATTTGGCCTCGCTTTTCCAAAAGTTGCATTGTTGCAAAAGTTAGCCGACGGTACGTATGTTGTGAAGTAAATGTAAACCTGATTCGTGAACATGTGGTGCCCTGCTAGACATGTCCCTTGCCTTGCAATGTAGTGACATTATAGCGGCCGTTTCTTATAGTGAAGAATTACGAAAGTTTGAAAATGAAACTGACTGAAACAAGTTCAACTTACCTTAGCTTTCAATCGATGAATGAAACACTGTCTAGAAAGATCTGCTGTTGCCGGTTATTAGACTCTTTTGGCATGCTGAGTCAGTTTACTCAAATTGTTCAAGATCAACGAATCATGGTTTTTGAACAATTTGTGAGAGAATAATTGATTTTTTGCACCTGAAATAGGCGATAATATTGTTGACACATGGTCATTTTGAACCCCATTTTCTTCGGGACGAGACGCATTTCAGCCCAACCCCCCTTTCTCTCCCAGAGTCAGTTATGGAGACATGTAACGTATGTCTCAACTTTTGAGTCTGTAGACAAAATCCTATGGTGTATGTGATCATTTAAAAGAATTTCCTCTTTGCCAATACTATTGCATTGTACTATTTGTTGAGCAATGAGGCCGGACGCGTAAAAAACCGCTCCGGCAACTTCGTTGGCTTTTTATCGACAAAAATTAACTATGAATGCCAGCAAAAGAATAAGAGAGTCGAGTACTAGTTCCAATGAACCAGATTCGCCAAATCTCGAATCTTCACTTGAAAATATTATGCAGAAGCTCGAAAACATACAACAATCTTTGGACAGCAACTTCGCCATTGCCATGAGTGAAATCAACAAGCTTCGCCTCGAAGTCAATAGCCAGATTTCACCGTTGAAAACTGAAATTAGTGATCTAAGAAAGTCCTTGGATGCTGCCTGGGTTGAAATTGAAGCGTTAAAAGTTCAACAGAAACAGAGCAACGAGTTGGAAGTGGAACTAACACAAGAAAACGCACGCCTCAACGCTGAAGTAATCGCCCAGAAACAAAGAGCTATCAAGTTAGAAAACTACACGCGAAGAGAAAATATACGCCTGCTTAACATACCTGAGAGTCAAGATGAAGACTGCAAGGAATTAGTGAAAGAAGTTATGAAAGCCGTAGACATGCCTAATGCAGACAGAATTGAGTTCCACGCAGTTCATCGAACTGGGAAACAAAGAGAGGACGGAAAACCTCGAGCTATCATTGCACGTTTCACCAACCGAGAATCCAGAAACGACCTATGGCACAAAAGAAAAGAGCTAGCAAGCACACCAAACCACCAAAATGTAATCCTAGTACCCGACTATGCATACGAAACAGCTGAAGAGCAAAAGAAATTATCCAAAGCCCTACGTAACGCCAAAAATAAGAAGATCACTCCCGCATACATCAAGAAAGGGAAGCTGTTTATCAGAGGAACCTCTTATAACGCAGACAACATACCAGGTTATTTACTAGAAATCCAGGCTGGTCCTAGTTAAAGTGTTTTATTTTGAACTTGCTGGGCTATAATTTTAACAATTAAAGAAACCTAAGCCAAATATTTGCCGGTCAAGCCAATCTACCAGAAGTTTCAGTTCAATTCTAAGATCTCTGAACCGCTCATGTGTTCAAATTTAGTCTTTCTATTATTCGTATGTATTTCTTGTCTTGTTTGCGTTTTCTTATTTAATTTATTTCTTGTTTGTAATATTATTATCAAAGTGTGCTTTATTCTTTTTATCCAGAACAAGTACAAACTCACTCATTATGATAATTTGAATAATTCAACGAAGCGTTTACTTGGCATCAACTTTAAGTCTTTTGTATCTCAACAAGTAGGGCTAATTATTAAGTGTTGAACAAAACATATCACACACTAACAATGAATAGTATAACATCTTTTAATTTCAAAGTCCTTTCACTAAACGTCAGAGGAATGAATAAATCTATTAAACGTAGGAAAATTTTCAGGTGGCTTCATCAGCAAAATGCTCACTGCTACTTCTTACAAGAAACGTATAGTACGAGCCTTACTATAGAGCAGTGGGAATCAGAATGGGGAGGTAAGATGTTTTATAGTCATGGAACTAACCATAGTAAAGGTGTTATGATATTAGTTAATCCAAAATATCAAATTGATGTAATCAAATGTTTAAAGGATAACAATGGAAGATTATTGATTTTAGATACAAAACTTGACGACCAACACATCATTTTAGCCAATGTTTACGCCCCAAATGTTTCGACCCAGCAAATAAAATTTTTTCGAGAATTAAACGAAACATTATTAGGTTTTGATGTTGAAAATATGATAATAGGCGGAGATTTCAATTGTGCTCTGACAACAAAAGACAAAAAAAGCACAAGATCGCACGGGAACAAAGACACGGTTATAAAAGAAATTGTGCATCTAAATGAAACACACTCTCTTTGTGATATATGGCGTGAAAAAAATCCTGAAATTGAGTCGTTCACTTGGCGAGACAAGGCATTTAAATCTCAGAGCCGTTTAGACTATTTTCTTGTTTCAACAGAACTAAGCAGTCTTACTAAAGAATGTGACATAGCTTTCTCACAGTTTTCGGACCACTCAGCAGTAATTCTAAATATGCAAACTAGCGATTACCAGAGACGCTCTGGCCCTGGCTTCTGGAAGTTTAATTCTAGTCTTCTTGAAGATGAATCGTATGTAGAAAGTGTAAGAGAAAACATTAAGCTTTATAAAGAAAAATACAATGTTGAAGACTTGGGTCTTAAGTGGGACGTCATAAAAATGGAGCTTAGAGGCTTTACAATTCTCTTCTCCAAGAAAAAAGCCAAAAAAGAACGAGACCAAGAAAAAGAACTAATTTTCAAATTAGATGAACTTCAACAAAAATTAAGCACTTCAACAAATGATTATAAACTTACTTAAGAATTCAATGCGTTAAAATTAAAATTAGAAAAAATAACTAATAGAAAGATAAAAGGTACAATCTTACGCAGCAAAGCCAGATGGTACGAAAACGGAGAAAAGAACTCAAAATATTTCCTCAATTTAGAAAAAAGAAGCTTTCTGAAAAAGAAAATCTCTAAATTAAAGCTTTGTAATGGAAAAGAAACAGAAAACCCAGATGAAATTTTAATGGAAGAAAAACTATTCTACCAAAACTTGTATACTTCCAAACAAGTAAATCCTAATGAGGATGGGCTAGACATGTTCTTCAATAATGATTTAATAACTTCACTTGATGTGAATCAATCTAAAACATGTGAAGGAAAATTGACGGTAGAAGAGTGCAGCAAAGCCTTAAAAGACATGAAACCCGGCAAAACACCTGGTTCGGATGGTTTTACCTGCGAATTTTATAAATGTTTCTGGGAGGATATTAAATATGAAGTCATAGAAAGTATTAATTACGGCTTCGATAAAGGAGAATTATCGATATGTCAAAGAAGAGGAATTATCTCGCTAGTTCCAAAGAAAGATAAACCAACAAATATACTCAATAATCTGAGACCAATCTCCTTACTAAATACTGATTATAAAATTGCAACAAAAGCAATTGCCAAGAGGCTTGAAAAGATTCTCCCACATATAATAAACCCCGACCAAACAGGATATGTTAAAGAACGTTACATCGGAGAAAATATAAGACTCATTAATGATATGATTAAGTACACATCGAACAAAAATATCCCTGGAGTTGCTATTTTTCTTGATTTTGAAAAAGCCTTCGATTCAATAGAGTGGAATTTTCTTTTCAAAGTCCTTGACAGGTTTAATTTCGGACATGATTTTAAAAACTGGATTAAAGTATTCTACAGTAACATTTCCAGCTGTGTAACCAATAATGGTTATGCGTCAGAATTCTTTAATCTGCAACGGGGCGTAAGACAAGGATGCCCATTATCCGGCATGCTTTTTATATTAGGCATCGAAATATTAGCTCTTGCAATTAAGAATAATCCCAACATTGAAGGTATCAAAGTAGGAACACAGGAAATAAAAATTTCTCAGTATGCCGATGATACAACCTCATTTTTAAAAAATCTTAATTCAGTAAAGGAACTCTTAGACATCTTAGGAAAATTCGAAAGATGTAGTGGTTTGAAAATTAACCCTTCTAAGTCGGAGGCATTGTGGTTGGGCAAATGGAAGAATAGAAAAGATACTCCTTTTAGTTTCAGATGGCCAGATGAATCTGTTTATGCTTTGGGAATACATTTTTCTAACAATGAAAAAGTGAGTGAGCAATTAAACTTCCTCAAAAAGCTCAACGACTTACAAAACACTTTAAGCAGCTGGAAAAGAAGGAAATTAACATTACTAGGTAAAATTAATATTGTTAAAACATTAGGTCTTTCAAAACTCGTCTTCAATGCATCTGTTCTGCCTGTCCCAAATACTTTTTGTGAAGCAGTAAACAATATAACATTCAATTTTATTTGGGACAACAAGAAACCAAAGATTAAAAGAACTACAATTATCGGTGAAAAAGAAAATGGTGGTTTAAACATGATTGACTTTACGTTAATGAATAAAGCACTAAAATGCGCCTGGGTGAAACGTTTCAAATCAACGAGAAAAGCAGCATGGAGAATTATTCCTGATGCGGCCACTTCTCAAAAGGGAGGTTTCGATTTTCTACTGTCGTGTAAGTGCACTAGCAAAGATGTTAATATCAGAGATTTACCGCCTTTCTACGAAAAGATCTTACAATATTGGTATGAACTAAGAGAAGCTGAAAACACGTTTCAAGATAATGCTTTAAAAACCGTAATTTGGAATAACCGCGATCTTAAAGTTAACAACAAGACTGTCTTCTGGCGTGCCTGGTTTGACAAAAACATTATTTGCTTAGACAGCCTGCTTGACGAAAATCTAAACTTTTTAACGCATGAAACATTTCTCGCAACGTATCAAATACAAACAGATTTCTTGACTTATTACGGTCTAATTAACGCAATTCCTGCAGAGGCTAAAAAATCGATCAAGAAACTAAAAACTCAGCGAAATACTTCAAACCAAGTGTTTTTAGATGTCAAAAACTTCACAACCAAAGCTGTATACCAAAAACTTGTTAAACACACGTTCAAAGATCCCACGTCAAAGCAACGTATTTTAGATTATGGAATTGAATCAGAACAAACGACTGACTATTACAAACTTGCTTTCACTATTACAAAGGAAACTAAACTAGTAATGTTTCAATATAAGATCCTGCATAATATAGTTTTTACAAAAAGTAAGTTGTTCAAAACAAAGCTAGCAGACAATAGCTTATGTTACTTATGCAAATCAGGAACCCAAGACCTTAAACACATGTTATTTCTCTGCCCTATTGTTGATCAATTCTGGGACTCCTTTAGTGAGTTATACAAAGAGTATATGCCCTCAGCAATAGAGCTTTCCATTGTCAAAATCATGTTTGGAATTCTTAAAAGAGACAAGTTTGATAGACTTATCAATCATTTAATTCTTATCGCGAAATATTATATTTATTGCTGTAGTGTTAAAGAGGAGCCATTATCTATATCAACGTTCCAAGCCATAGTTGTAAGTAAAGCTGAAATTGAAAAACGAATTGCAACTAGGTCTAACTCTCTGACAACTTTTTATCATAAATGGAAGCCCTTAATAGACGCAAAGATCATACAAAAGTAAAGATTGCTCTGTAAGCGAACATTTTTCTCTTGACCCCGTACTTGTTCTTTATCCTTCTTTGTTTGCTGTGTATCTGTGTTTTTAGAACTATAATATGTAATAAATAAGTATATCCAAATAGCTTGTTTTAAGTTGTAACCTTGTATTGTTAGTTGTTTTGTAACTTTTTTTGTTTATTTATGTATTTTATAAATTGTAAAGAGTTGTTAACACTAATAAAGTGCCAAAATAAAAAAAAAAAAAAAATTGTACTATTTGTTTTTCATATTAGAAATTTGGGATTTTAGATGAATTTTTATCTTTGGCACTCTTGGGTGTTAGAAGGGTTAAGCAATTCCAAAGAAGCCTAAAAAAAGGTTACGTGTTTACCAATACTTTCAGCACTGTTTTGACCACGAAATAACACAACCAAATGGTCGTGGCATATAGGCTAAGTATTAGGCTGGGAAGTAAAAAAAAAAAGAGTATTCAGTCACATGATAATCGAGTTAATACTTTCAAATAAACTAGTCTATTAGTTTGGACTCACTGTTGGCTCTTTTCAATCAAACTTGGATCCGCCAAGATGGCGATCAAGTGCCGCTAAAATGACATCGCTTGTTTACGTTGGTCGTGGCATAGTCATAATGGTCACCAACCGAATATAATAGACAACAAGAAGTAAACGATACCGACTAAAGTGGCATAATTATCCTGCCCTACGCTAAAGGATTCTCCGAGAGAATCGCAAAAGTTCTTCGAAGCTTCAACATCAAGGTCGCTCATAAGCCTATTCGGACAATCTCATCGTGTATAAGATCAAATGTAAAGATTGTGATTGTGTTTACATTGGTCAGACATCAAAATATTCTTTCGAGGTGCGATTTAATATTTCATATATCATATAACATCAGGACGCGGTTAGACATTTGCAGTTTATCTTTTGCTAAAGAAGGCAACAGTAGTTGCCGAAACGTCAAATACAACATTTTTAGCCATGCAGTGTCAACTTTTTAATATCTTGTTATTTTTAACATGCCTGGCAACACACCAAACATTTTAAGTTTTATTTTGTTTATTATCTAAACAACCCTAATTACGTACGTAAAAGGAGAGATTTGGAAAACGATTTTATAAGAAAATTGAACGCTAAAAGATTTTTAAAAAAGCATTTTAAAACTTTAAACACTTAATAAAAAACCGACGACGTTTGGACGCTACTTCACGTCATTATCTAGTCAAAAAAGGTTAAATTGAAACAAGAATATATATGAGGTAAAACAATACAGAAATATTTGGTGGTCCAGCTATGGGTATAATTACGAAGGTAAAAATTAAAACTACTTATAGAATTCTAATTTTAAAAAAAGTAAAAAAAAAAAGTGTCAAATAAGCAGTTTTGCGCGAATCGAGTCAGTTTGGGTGTTAAGAGGAGGCTTATGTCCTTTATAAACAACGTTTAGTAAATTAGGCAATCGAACTTGCTTCTCCATTTCTTTAGTACTTTAAAAAGATGGTCAATCGGTGCTTCTCCATCAATCCATGTTGCCTTGCAAGATGTTTCCCGATGGCAGAATAGCGATGCTCGCTAATGCGTTGATGTACGTTTCGGGCATATACCCGACATAATTTGCATCACAAAATTAAATTCAAATAAATATACAACGAATTGCGTGTTGACGATGGGAGGCTTGTTTTCCTTTACGATCAAAATTTGCGATAGTTTTCTGCGTTTCAGTGTTTCATCAGATTTCCAAACACCTTGAAGTGGGTTAAAAAACCTTGGCTGCGCCTCGTTCCAACCCACTTCTCGGTGTTTGAAACACTGACTGTTCGTCGTGTTTGATATACTACTTCAGACTCTGAGAGCTATCATAAAAGGTTTATCTGCGCCTTTTCACTTGTTCTTACATCGAAAGCTCGGTTTTTATAAGATAAAAATGGTAAAGACACTATAGAATCAGAAAGCTAGAAACGGAAAAACCGAGATTGAGAATCTAAAAAATATCATATAGTTAATATAAATGATAATGAATGTTTTTTGATCTGTTAGAGTCTACCTTCTATAGCTCGGAAGGAGGTCGGACACTTATTGAGAATTATTTAACTATATAAACTGCTGACCCCAACCTCAACTGCAAGCTAACCAGTCACTCCGCTATATAAGTCTCAATAAGGTGTCCGACCTCCTTCTGAGCTATGGAATCTAGCAATTTCCTCTCTTTTAGATGAGAGTTAGGATGAAAATGAGACTTCTTTGCGTGTTCATACGAACTCATTTTCATATGAAATGTGACGTTGACCGAATTCTAATTCGCAAATAGCTTTTTTGGTACATGTAGCAAATCTATGAGAAATGATAATCGAATATGATGACAACTGATAAGGACAAAATCGTTAGACGTCGTCCATTGTTATAGAAATCGCTGATCGCTAATTTAGCCAGGCGCTGTATCCTATTTATGAAAAATCTCAAATCTAAAAAAGACCTTAAAATTTACATTCTCCCCTGTGTTTTCTGCCTTTCCATACAAGGCTAGGGTTCAATTGAAAACAGCATTGCAGGGGCCGGATTCACGAAATCCTGCCTAAGATATATCTTAAGATATAAGATATGTCCTAAGTGCTATTCACGAACGATATCTTATGACTATCCCAAGGTAAGCGTAACTTAGCAGTCTCCTAAGTTTAATGGTCGAGGGCAGTTATCGATTAGTAAAAGTAAACCAATCATAGATAGTTTATATACTGCGCTCTTATGAATAATAAGTTATGAAAATTACATGGATGAATGTTTGTATTGTGTAAATTGTTATTACGATGACAATACAATAACTTTTATTTCATCTCGAATTTGAGATAGCAAAGCTGATCTTCGTTCATGGTCAGTAGGGAAAGCAACAAACAAATCCAGCATCATTTTAATAGGGTCTACTTCGATATTTCTTGTACAAGGGCCTATTTTCATGGCGAAAAACGGAAATATAACTCTGCAATTAGAATCGAAATGAGAAAGAAATGTGGAACCCGTTAATGACACGAAGGCCTATATGTAACTAACCGTGTTGTTTGACATTAGGAAAGCAATATAATGCTTTAAAATGTTTATCTAATCGGTAGCTTTTGTGATACACAATAATCACGCTGAAAATCGACGTTAAACTCGTCAACAATCGAATTTAGCCCCTGTCAAGAAATGTTTTAATAAGTTAGGAGGTCAATTTTAAGTTAAGGACAAAAAGTTTAGGACAAAAATTAAGACATATCTTAAGTTAGGAGGTCTTCGTGAATACCAGTTAAGACATGTCTTAAACATTTAGGAGGTCCTAAGCTTAGGAGAAAAAAATAAGACACGTCTTAAACTAGGAGGTTTTCGTGAATACCGGTTAGCTCGTAAGTTATATCTTAGGAGGCTCTTTGTTTGGACTTAGGATGCTTTCGTGAATACGGCCCCAGAACTGGATCTGCCTGATGGAATACATCTTCTATTCCTATAAATTATATCCTTGAACCAACTACCAATTTTGCACATGTGGTCAATTAAAACTAGTACATGTACTTAGTAAAAAACTGGGATCTTCAACGTGAAAACATGAAGCCGCGGATTTTTTAATTGAGGTCTAAATCTTAA
Source organism: Cladopsammia gracilis (assembly GCA_022457155.1). Lineage (NCBI taxonomy): Eukaryota > Metazoa > Cnidaria > Anthozoa > Scleractinia > Dendrophylliidae > Cladopsammia > Cladopsammia gracilis. The sequence continues at coordinate 1,842,431 of JAJGOT010000087.1, forward strand.
TTTAAACAAGGCTTTGCATAGGTTTGAAACAATTATTAAAAATGACTTTGTTAATGATATATGCCCTCGAGCTACGCAGTGTTAAGATATTGACTCCTTAAGTAGAGTGACTTTGACTTTGACTAGGTTATTTTTTTGGAGTTGTTTCAACTGACTTCAAAAAGAAATTATTTTCCTAGGTAGTAGAGTTAGATTAACTCCATGCGGAGTGAAAATAACTCCGATCCATTTGAAAAGTTATTTTAACCCCCCGCAATTTGGAGTTGAATTTATAATTAAGGATTACATGTATTTTGAACATAAAATTTTGACTCCAATTTGAAGTTAAAATAAGCCTTTGAAATTTACAGTGTACCTAAAAGGCATTTATATTTCAAAATTTGAGTGAAATAAACTTTTCTACAAAGTTGCACTGTTTTTGTTTTCCAAAGCGATTAGTTTTCTCGACTTCAAAACCGGTAACTAAATAGTTTCAATATATATAAATTTTTTCTTTGTAGTATTTCAAAATCATCAGAACAAATATCATTGTTAGTTTGCCTTGAGCTATTTAAAACATATAAAACATGTTTAAACTTTAAAAATTCGTATTTGGTTTTTGGTATTTTCTATGACGACGTCTCTGCAATTAGGTTTAATATTTTAAATTCATCAAAACCTATATCACTAGCTGTTGGTTAGTCCTTGAGCTATTAATTTAAAGCACATCAAACATATTTAAACTTTGAGAGAAAATAAACTCATATACAAAGTTGTTTTTAAAATAGTTCACATCGCAATTCGACTTCTTTTATAAATAAACAAGCTCTCATAAACGCTTGGCTAAGGCGTTGTTTGTCAATAGCGTTTTTTTTCTTTTCGAAAGTTACGTTACGTTTTTATATAAAGAAACTGTTACTCGGTAATTGATCGTATTTCTGAAACATTTCTTAATGTCTTAAAAACTTAAATGGAGATTTTTATGTTAGTACTTCAGATTCATAAAAAAACCTATGTAATGTAACCTCGTTGAACATAATATATTACATGGCATCGATTTGCTAACTTTTACAACGATATGTTTTTGCAGGCTTTCAGTACATAATCAAACTTACAAAACGGCTTCCTCCACTGTCGAACGGCAAGCTTTTTATAATTATCACTCAGTATTAACACGAATCGGTAAAAACAAAATATGAAAGATAAATAGCAAGATGGCAAAATATAGTTTAACTCCCACAATTATCATTTAGTTTACGTTGTTTTGTGGCAAAACAAACATCCAAAAATAATAATGTATTAATTTGTAAAGCACTCGATGGGGGCGGGGGTGTCTCTCTTTTTCTCTCTAAAAAATTTATAATGTCATACTCTAACTACAATATTGATGTAAATGTACGCTTTGGAGCTGAACAGAAGCATATCACAGAAAAGAGTATAACTCTTGGCCACATCGCTCTAAGGATTTTTGAGAAACAGGGACCAGTTCACATAAAACTTAACGTCGGGCGTAACAGCTAATGAGAAGTTCAAGCACGTAACCGTGGACGACAATCCTGCTGGTATACGTTGGACCAATAGTGATCTGATTGGTTTAACAAGTGAAATAAACTAATAAAGAAGCAAGGACCGATAGGTTGTATCGGTCTTTGCTTCTATAGTTTGTAACAGCTACCGACGTTCAGTCCACTTAGAATTGGAAATTTGGGAAATAATTGTTTTTGTGCCACGGGGAGTGTGCCGTACAGTCTCTAAATTTTTCATATCAATTAATTTCTCGATTTCTCGCCTACTGACAGGGGAGCATTAAAAAACTCCTACCATTGGTTTTCTTTTTGGGCTAAATATTGATTTACATTTAAATCAACTAACGTCTCTTCTTCAGAAAGGGAAGCATATAAAACAATACAATTATAAACAAAATAAGGTTTTCTTTTTAGTGTAACATTGATTTTCTGCACGGCGCAAGCAAAGCTGCTGGAACAGGTATTTGCGACCCCAGTTTTGGAGGTAACAAAAGAAAACTGAAGATCAATTGTAGCGGACGTCAATGAAGATGATGAAAAATAATTAAACCCCGAACTCGAACCAGAGATAATAAAGAAAATCTAACCAAACAGGCGGTGAACGCCTGAAGGGTTAAAGCAATTTTCATCTCGCATGGTGCACAATAACAACGAGAAAGCGGTTAAAACTGAAAATTATTCGCCCGTACGAGCACGTCATGGTTTATTCGGGGGGTGGTGTGAAGCTGGAAAGGTGACGAGTGGAGAGTAACATGCAGTAGTTCCGTCCACCAACTGAATTTTAGGAGCATACAAGTAAACGAGAACTGCTGTAAGTCTTCATTTTTTCACGAATTATCTACGTGTGGAATCGCTGTCAATCATCCCTCTGAGATGTCCCTTTCTATATCAGTCTCCAGGCTGGTCTTCCGAAATTAACTTAAAGAGATCCATACATAGCTGAAAAAGTCAACAGTGTATTACTACAGGGGTATCAGGGGCGTATGTAGTGTGTCCTGAAAGGAAAGCATAGAAAAAAAACTTCGTAACTTTTATAAACAAAGTAGGTTTTATATTGTCTTCTCACAGTCGTGTAGCTGAATAGAAGCCGCTGGAACATTTACGACCACAATTTTTTTGAACTAATAAACGGCAGCTAAAAATCAAGCGGCGCGGACGTGACTGAAGATGCTGCTGTATACATGTAAACCTGAACTGAACTTTCTGTTCGGTCCTATCTGGAACACGTGACCCTAAACTGACAGCATTACTGTTAAACATCACAGACTGACTGGATGTGTGAGGCTCGTGGGGGTTAGAGGGATTGATAGTCACACCTGAATGGCCCGTTAACTGGTTTATTTCGTCCCTGGTGACTTCTTGGATCAGCTGCGAGGAATCGTTTGCTTGTGGAGGATAAGCAGAGGAGAAAGCGGTCACTGGAGCCGCGATACCAGCAGTCTTTAAACCTGCGAGTACGGAAGTACTTATCGCTGTAACTAGGGTCGAGAGGTCAAAACCCGGTCCGCTGGGGAGTGTTACTTGTGGTGCTTACGTTTGCGGTGCTGGTGGGACTTGTGTGTCAGGCAACTCGTTAGCCCTTGAAAGAACCGAAGCCTGGGTAGCGCCGCTCCCCGAAGCTTAAAAGCTTAAGCGCATGCGTCTTTCGGTTTAAACCCCCGTCAAATCCAAAGAACCCGCGCAGAAAATGTTATGACACCATAACAAATTTGCGTCAGGTCGAATAGCTTCGATAAGGGGTTAATAAAGTAAGAGCACGGTTACTTTTCCTTGACAATAGAAGACACTTACGTTCCTATGTTCGGTCTGCGTGCGTTGAGCACTCTATACAAGGATAGCCACCAAAAAATAACACACTAATTGCACCGACATGTCAAATGGTCCAGGCTGATAACAGAGACAAAAAGGCACACGCCTTGCGGACGGTGCAAACTACAAGGGAAAAAAGCCCTAACAAATAAAGTGCAATGGGCGTTCACCAAGATACCAGCCCAAATATCACATTAGACCCCGACCAAAAAATCGGGCCCGATAAGCCAAAAATGTACCACGCCTTAATAGCGGAGCATGCCTTTGGCAAAAAAAATCAGCACGCAAAGGACAAAATTAGGAATGAACCGGCTTAAAAATGAAATCACTAAAACCAAATTGGAGTAGCCAATATTCAGCCCCACAAATGTACCAAATTTCTTATGGTTGATGGTTAGGTGCTTTGAAGTAGAGAAAGGGATTTCATCACCGCCCCTCTATAGCCCCTATAAAATTTGATCGAACCCATGGTATTTAAATGAACTCCGTCCGTGAGGTAAACGTTATTCCTCGAGTTCCAGAAACCAATGTGCTGCCAATAAAAACAAAAAGGGAAGGACTGGGGAACAACTTGTAAATACTGATTCAGCTTAAGCACTCTAGAGTTGAAATCAGGCATATCCAGAGGTGGAGGACTGCGCTTTATAACCTGGCAAACCCAATAATTTTGACACCAATTCATGGTGTAAAAGGTGAGATAACTCCTGCAGTGAGGAGCTAAGAGTTTCGGGTCGAAATAAGGTGAGATCGTTTGTACCCAACTCAATCATGACGATGTCGGGGTTTGTACAATACGACGTACAAATACCAGGTCTAATTTTTTATCTTTAGGAACAGTCTTTCTTGCCTCACATAAACTTAATTATTCGTTCCTCACAATTATTGGTATTTTATTTCACCTTCCAATGCAACCGATTCGGGAAGTAAAACCCTAAGCTCAAGTCAGACAGACAGACTAAGCTCAAGTCAGACAGCGAGAAATTATAAGCGAAAAGGAGTGTAAAAAACACTTGTTTTCAAAATAAAACAGAAAAACACATGGCATCGTGTACTGAATCATGAGAATTAGCTTCGCTTCTTTCGTACGTTTCAATTTCTTTATGAAGTTAAAAAACAATTCATATTCCGTTACTACCATCAAAACCTGACTTAAAAATATCCTTCTTATTTGAAGCTACATTTGAATAAGTAAAATACACAATGCCTTGTGGTCTTGGAATTTACCAATGTACAATTCTTCAAACAACGTTTATTGAAATAGCTGTATATATCCTTTGAAAATGTTTGAAATACAAATGGTGAAATAAATTTCCTGTGTTAGCTCTACTACCTGTGAACTATTAGCTATCATCCCAGATTATTGTCAGTAAGAACAATTATTCACCAAAACGGAGGTGAATAGTGGTGAATAAATATCTACCACTCTTTACTGTCACTGAGGTGTTAAATATCCAGCCAAAATAATAACTGCATTTCTGACATATGGAGAAATCATCATCATCATCATCATCATCATCATCATCATCATGTCTCATCGCGCCAGTAGGCGCATAAGGCCGTCACGCTTTCTGACCAATGCTCTCTGTTTCGGGCCGCGGCTTTCGCCACATTCCAGCTTGTCCATCCCGCTCTCTCCCTCTCTTTTTCAACCGTCCATCTCCATGTTGTCTTCGGTCTTCCCCTTGCTCTCCGTCCCTCGGGTGCCCACCCCAATGCTGTAAAACAATCATTCTCGTCTTCTTTCCTTAGTACATGTCCTAGCCAATTCCACCTTCTCCGTCGTATCTCACAGCTGATGTTGTTGATGTCTGCCATCTCCACTACTCTGTTGTTAGATATTCTTTGCTGCCATCTGATCCTCAGAATCCTTCTCAGACATTGACATTGGAAACTGTTGAGTCTTCGTTCGTCGGCTTTTGTGATCTTCCAGGTTTCTCAGCCATATAGCAGAACCGGTCGAACTAAAGGTCTTGAATAGGCGTATCTTGGTTTTTCTTCCTATTCCTCTGGCTTTCCATACCTTCCCTAGCCTCTTAAATGCACCACGAGCCTTCTGTAGTCTGTTCTTGATATCTTTACTGCCCCCACCCTCTTTGTCCACGGTAGCTCCCAAATATGAAAACTCCTCAACATCTTCAACTTCCTCGCCATTCACCGCGATACTCTCCTTGTTGTTAGCATATTCAGTCCTCAGTGTTTTGCACTTTCTTGCATTGCATTTAGCTTAAGGCCTATTCTAGCTGCTTCGTCTGTCAGTCTCCTAGTCTTCTCGTTCAAGTCATTAAACCTGGATGACAGGAAGGCGATATCGTCTGCGAAATCCAGGTCCTCCAATACTGTGGTGAAATTCCACCGTATCCCTCTTCTCTTGTCTGCTGTTGTCTTTCTCATGATCCAATCCAGAGCCAATAGGAACAAAAACCCCGACATCACACATCCCTGTTTTACTCCGGACTTGATCTTGAACCAATCTGATGTTTCACTTCCATCAATAACTGTGCACTCGAAGTCCTCATATATGTCTGCAATCGCTCTCACCATTTTGCTTGGTATTCCATAACTCTTCATGATGTTCCATAAGCTTTCTCTGTGTACCGAATCGAAGGCTTTTTCAAAGTCCACAAACCCGCCCTCCATTCATTTGCCTGCTCTAAGATGTTCCTCAATATAAAGATCTGTTCATCGAGAAATACTGGCGCGAAATCCAGAAAAATACTTGGAGGTGAATAGCAAACACTATCCCGAGTTATTATCTCAGTAGTGATTTCATATCAATGCGCACTACATTCTTCCGTGATTGAAACATTGCAATGTACGCTCGTTGATGCAAATTTCTTTGTATCTGGTTTCTTTTTCGTTCAAAACGCCTGCTGTAAAAACGTTTTCAAAACGCAAAAGGGCATTTATTGCTCAAAATAATCTCAAAAAGAGACTTAAGGGAATCTGGAAAGTAGCAAGGAGAGTAATATGGTACAATCATACTCGAATATAGATAATAATAGATGCACAGCAGATCACAACGAAAGTATAAATCACGGAGGAATGCAGTGCGCATTGATTTGAAAATCATTATTAAAGTGGTACTAAAAAAAGTAAATATGTAACGCCATTTTTTCGGCCGGTTCGTACGTCGTCTTCATCTTTAAATTTAAAGGCGTTCCAGTGAATCAATGCCAATGAAACTTTCAGATAATATTTTGCACATCGGTAAGCATGCACAGTGAATGTTTTAAGAAAATCCATCGAGCCGTTTCTCAGATTTTTGCAAAGGCCATTAAAATCGAAAATTACCCAAAAATTGCACATGATGCGATGTTAGGAAAAAAGGTAGTTCTCAAGATCGCAAAAGAGAAAGTAAACAAAACTTTCAAAGTTTACAAACATAACATCAAGCTACTTTTTGACATTATCATTAAGTAATTTCAGAAAACCAGTGATAATCTCTCGATCAATTTAATACCAGTACACAAATAGTAAGGTTTGAAATGTTATTGCGATTTATTTTAATTCAAACATACAGATTTTTTTATTCTTGCCAAATATATGTGCCATATACCATATTTTAAGATGCCTATGTGGGATTTTCAATGCGAAATCTTAAACGCGCTAAATTTCACTTTTACTGATTTCTAAGTTTCTTGTTTATCGTCGTCATGGTAATATCGATTTTACTAGAAAATATATCTTGCCAAACTTCAATTCAAAACCAGTTAGTGATGAAAATTTCACGTTGATCTGATTTGGAGAAGACTGCTTAAAAGCTGATTGAAAAATGTTGGTATGGTCTCCAGAAAACTGTATCGAACCAGCTTAATTAAGTAGCCAATCAGACCGCGCGAAAAACATTATCCGCTGGTTTGGTACAACTTAGATTTGGTATACTCATCAGTGATATCTCATAATGACCATTTTGGCTTGACAAAAAAGGGTGACAGCTAGGAAGTTTCTATTTTCCCATTTTCTATTTCTAAAGAAAATTAACAAATTTACACCGGTTTTCTGTGGTGTGGACTCTTATTTACCGCGATTTACGTCATCACGTGGTCAAAATGTTGTGGACTCACGAGGCGCAGCCGAGTGAGTCAGCAACAAATTTTGACCATGTGATGACGTAAATCGTGGTAAATAAGAGTCCACACCACGGAAAACCGGTGTAAATTTGTTTTTTACAACAATATTTAGAAAAAAATACAATGAAAAATCGCAGTCTTGTTACAAACGTGACAGCAAAGAAAGAGCAAGCGTTTTCTATAACTTTCTCGCAATCTGATTGTTTTTTTCTCAAGCGCGCGCGATGTTAGCGTCAGCACTGTTGTCTGGACTCTCATTTACCACTCACGTCGACCAATCAGATTGCGAGTTTAGCAGCAATTGTGGTAAAATATAATTTTTACATTTTTACATAACTTATGTTGAATCGGTTAAATTCGGATTACCCGCCGACATCACTGTCAACCCGCAATCGTTTTAGTTATACTGCGCCTCAGTTCAATATTACGCGAACTAAAAAGTTAAAAGCCCAACTAAGGTTTAAGTTTTACGCTGGCCGTCATTCACAGTTATGGAGACAAACGTTGGACTCTTAAAAACAGAAATTGACAATTAAAAATGGATAGAAATGCACCAATCACCACCCACTAACATGATCTTTACAACATTTTGAGTAAAGCATCGTTGTTTCCTGAGACGTCTGCTATGTTGTAGTGAAAGACGAAACTGTTAGTTGAGTGTTGAACTTCAGAGTTCGCGTGTTTTTAGGCTGTATTGCTCTTTGGCCATGTGCCACAGTTGTTTGTGGCGTGACCGTTGCGCAATTCAGCCCATCAAAGCTCTTTCTAGAATGATAAGCGACATATGTGAGAGGAGAAGACCGGCTCTCATTGTGTTTAAGCTATGGCACACTGACGAGAGCTAATAAGCTCGAAACAGCTGTCTGTGTCTGCTTTCGAGTTTTAAGCGCTGTTCATGCCAGGTTTGGCCGACCGAAATGCCATTTCGAGACAATGCCTTTACACATTGTTTGATCGGTCCTTGCAGTAGTCTGTTCCTTATCACTGTTTCTATTTGATCCAATGTGACGCACTAGATCGTTCACGGTATCTGCAGTTTAGTTGATTTTTTAAAAAGCGCAGTACCTAAACCATAAACCCACAAATAAATGTATAATTAAGTACATATTTCCTGTAGCACTCCAACTCAAGTGGTACCATTCAAACCCGGAGGGTAGTCCCCCATATAAGCTATATAGGCATGTGCGGCCCCAAAGGGTATGGTTTTTGAGCCGTTTTGGCCTGAAAACGGGTATAGATTTTGACCATTATGGTCTGAAATCGGGTATGGTTTTCAAGGGAACCACGAGATCATATAAACGTATTTGTCTTTTCAACTCCAATGAATGAGAGAGAAAGAGAAATAACCGAAATATATCATTCGAGCTGAATTTTAACAAATCGTTTTTTGGCGTTCTAACCTAAGCGGTCTGAAAACGGGTATGAATTTTAGAGGCCAGGTTTGAAAACGGATGTGGAAAATGGCATGTTTTGGTCTGAAATAGGTTCAGGATTCGGAGAACCGGGCGGCACACCCCCACCAAGAATTCCGAGTAGTACCCACCCGGGCATTCAAATAACTGATTTGAACAACACGTTAGTGTGGTGCTGTTTATATAAGGCTGAAAACGCGGATCTTTTGAGAAAACGCCAATTGCTACCATTTAAATATAAATGCCTTCCTGTAGTGCTGTATTTATGAGTGCTTTACAAAGTTCTAACTTTTAGTCGAGGGTCTAAAGCCACCTAAGCATTTCATCACAGTGAAAGCTAGTATGCGTACTTATTAGCAGTGCCATTAAGTCATAATGCTTATGTCATAATCTTACTTTTACACTCAATTAAGTAATCGAGTAGCACAAACAGTCATTGGAGTACAGACACAAGTGAACGAGATTACTAAGCTCAAATCCATAGCACGACGAGGACATGAGCGGCCCACGTGCCTTCGACTTAAAAGACAATCGGTGGATCGAGATAATAACATAATGGCGTCCTAGATTGGGAACACGATCTATTAAAAGGACACCGTCAAAAATAAAGCGACGACATCGTAATTGAGAGTTGTAGTTTTAACTTGGCAAAGAATGTCCAGAGTGGACTATATCGGATAATAAAGGGAGAGGGTTACATCTGACAGTTTCTGGAGAAAGGCTTCATCCTTAGTAGATAGTGATACACCTAACTTATTACTGAGGTAATTTGAACAGTACTTTCCGGTGATGCTACAGATAATTTATTTCTGTTTTTTAGTGAGAAATTTGTAATACTTTTCAGTGCTATATTGGGCTCTCTTGGTTGTAAAAGATTTAGGTTACAAGGTTACATGTACTTTACAAGTTATACGTAGCTCCAAACCAGTGCTGAGTTGTAGAGGCAGGTGACGACGAACAGCGATGTGCGGGGTTGACATAGCCATCCGCATATCTCCCGAAATTGTGCTCGCCAGAATTTGAACCAGGAGTGCCATCAAGGTCGCATCGGAAGTGGGTTTTACTTCTGTAGCTGTTGATGGTCCAAGCTTGCAATTGTAGCTGTTTTGTTGCTGCTGTGCAGTCATAACAACTGTTGTTTCGGATGTTTATGTATTCATACTCCTGACACCGAAAATCCCATGTGCCAAAAAAGTTATGGCCTTCCAGCTTGGCGCGTGCGTAGTCTGTTTGTTCTAGATCTTCGGTGGGAAAGTTACAGGTTGCTCGCAGATGTGTGGAGTGGTTAGCCAAGGATTGCATGTGTGATAATGACAGACGAAACACCGTCCAATCCACCTCACTGTTAGCGCCTGCATTTTGTGGAAAATCAACACCAAATCCTTTGTCTTCGAACATCGCTTTATTAGCAAATGAAAACGATTGAATCAGTGTCCAAACAAATCCGGGTTCGGATTCCATGTCACAGTAAACAGGAAATGCTTCGTTTGCTAAGCCATAGATGACGTGCTTTCCAGATGTCAAATTGCCGCGGCTGTTTTCAGCGATTTCTTTGCAGCTTTTTACAAACTTGATCTTCTCACACCGCTGACCAATGTGAGTGGCGGGGCATATGCAGTTAAATCGTACGCTGTGAGTGTCACATATTTCCTCACATACCCCTCCATTCATACAAGGAATGGAGTGACAGCATCTGTTCACACAACGGTGTTTGCCTGGCATGTATTCCTTTCCATCCTAAAGTAAAACAATTAGTACACAATGAACACTACAGTCATACAGTCTAAGCAAAACAAACAGAAAATCCGGCAGTTTAGAAATTGCGTTTTTCTTATATTGGCAGGTAAAAGGATCACGTTTCAATTCCAAACGTTTGAAGTAATTGTGATTGTTATCTCAGTGTTAGATCAGTAACATGACTTGTGCATGATTAGCGTTTGGTAGGCAACCATTGTTTAGGTCGTCTTTCTCACGTTAGTTCTCAGGACACCAAACAGCTACTTAATGGAGGAAGGGCGCATTTTCTCACGTTAGTTCTCAGGACACCAAACAGCTACTTAATGGAGGAAGGGCGCATAATCGAGGGTGCGTTGTTAACATTCGGGGAGACGTTCATGTAATTTATATATAATACTAAGTCCCCGACCACTTTAATGCGTTTTCGTTTGAAAACGCATACATTTTGATGCGTTTTCGCCTATCGTCCACACTAAAGCGCCCGAAAACGCTGATGAAAATGGAGACTTTTGAAAACGGTTTCAAAAGTGGAGACTTTTTAAAAACGCATCGTTTTGACAACGCTTCGTTTCTATTGTGAACGGGTGAAAACGGAGACTTTTGAAAACGTTGACGTAAAAAGCGTCACATGCCTCTACTGTAGACAGGTGAAAACGGAGACTTTCGAAAACAATGACGTAAAGAGCGTCACATGCCATCGGTTCCAGGCCAAATCGGAGTATCTATCACCTTTAACACATGCGCAATCCCCGGTCCCAGTCGTTTTCATCGTTTTCGACCGTTTTAGTGTGGACAGGTGACAACGATGCGAAAACGCTAGTGTGGGCGAAAATATTTTGCTTCGTTTTCTTCGAGATGAAAGCAGAGACTGAAAACGCATTAGTATGGTCGGGGCCTAACTTACAATTAACAGCATGAACAGCTTCAGCTCACCTTCACTGTGTAACTTCGCACCAAATCATAATAATTAACCCCTGGTTTGCTTTTCATTGCTGCTGGCTCCATTTCTTTGTTAACATCGTTGAGTTCACAGTTATTCACCGTAGCAGCAGGAAAATAATTCATGGACACACACAGGCAGTCGTCTTTGCATCTCACGTGACACTGGGCGGCATTTCCTGACGGTCAATCGTCTGAGCACGTGACCTTCAAGAATATTGTTATGCACAACATCTTCGTCGATCACAAACCTGAACTTTTGACAGTTCACTTTTTCTTCACAATGCACCAAGTTGAGGACAGTAGTTGTTAGGAGGGACATACGGAACACCACTTTTAGGAAACTCATGTCAAACAAAGTACAGTCAACTGTGATAAAAACATACAAAAGCAGATGAGAGTGACATTTTACATGTAAACGGTTTGTAGCTAACAATTTTTAGCGACTGTGACGGCCATTTTGGAATTATCTTCAGTCTCTTTTAGATGAGCGTTAGGATGAAAATGAGACTGCTTTGCATGTTCATACGAACTCATTTTCATATGAAATGTGAAGTTGACCGAATTCTAATTCGGAAATAGCTTTTTTGGTACATGTAGCAAATCTATGAGAAATGATAACCGAATATGAATGACAATTGATAAGGACAAAATCGTTAGACGTCGTTCCATTGTTATAGAAATCGCTGATCGCTAATTTAGCCAGGCGCTGCATCCTATTTATGAAAAATCTCAATTCTAAAAAAGACCTTAAAATTTACATTCTCCCCTGTGTTTTCTGCCTTTCCCTACAAGGCTAGGGTTCAATTGAAAACAGCATTGCAGAACTGGATCTGCCTGATGGAATACAGCATACTTCTATTCCTATAAATTATATCCTTGAACCAACTACCAATTTTGCACATATGGTCAATTAAAACGAGTACATGTACTTAGTAAAAAACTGGGATCTTCAACGTGAAAACATGAAGCCGCGGATTTTTTAATCGAGGTCTAAATCTTAATTTAAACAAGGCTTTGCATAGGTTTGAAACAATTATTAAAAATTGCTTTGTTAATGATATGCCCTCGAGCTACGCAGTGTCAAAATGTTAACTCCTTAAGTAGAGTGACTTTGACTTTGACTAGGTTATTTTTTTTGGAGTTGTTTCAACTGACTTCAAAAATAAATTATTTTCCTAGGTAGTAGAGTTAGATTAACTCCATGCGGATTTAAAATAACTCCGATCCATTTGAAGAGTTATTTTAACCCCCCGCAATTTGGAGTTAAATTAATAATTAAGGCAACACCTCAAAATGGATAACATGTATTTTGAACATAAAATTTTGACTCCAATTTGAAGTTAAAATAAGCCTTTGAAATTTACAGTGTACCTAAAAGGCATTTATATTTCAAAATTTGAGTGAAGTAAACTTTTCTACAAAGTTGCACTGTTTTTGTTTTCCAAAGCGATTAGTTTTCTCGACTTCAAAACCGGTAACTAAATAGCTTCACTAAATATAAATTTTTTCTCTGTAGTATTTCAGAATCATCAGAACAAATATCAGTGTTAGTTTGCCTTGAGCTATTTAAAACATATGAAACATGTTTAAACTTAAAAAGTTCGCATTTGGCTTTTGGTATTTTCTATGACAACGTCTCTGCAATTAGGTTTAATATTTTAAATTCAACAATTGCAAAACCTATATCACTGTTGGTTAGTCCTTGAGCTATTAATTTAAAGCACATCAAACATATTTAAACTTTGAGAGAAAATCAGCTCATATACAAAGTTGTTTTTAAAATAGTTCACATCGCAATTCGACTTCTTTTATGAATAAATAAGCTCTCATAAACGCTTGGCTAAGACGTTGTTTGTCAATAATGTTTTTTTCCTTTTCGAAAGTTATGTTACGTTTTAAAAAAACTGTCACTCGGTAATTGATCGTATTTCTTCTGAAACATTTCTTAATGTCTTAAAAACTTAAATGGAGATTTTGTATGTTAGTACTTCAGATTCATGAAAAACACTATGTAATGTAACCTCGTTGAACATAATATATTACTATATGGCATCGATTTGCTAAATTTTACAACGATTTGTTTTTGCACGCTTTCAGTACATGTAAGACATAATCAAACTTACAAAACGGCTTCCTCCACTGTCGAACGGCAAGCTTTTTACAACTATCACTCAGTATTAACACGAATCGGTAAAAACAAAATATGAAAGATAAATAGGAAGATGGCAAAATATAGTTTAACTCCCACAACTATCATTTAGTTTACGTTGTTTTGTGGCAAAACAAACATCCAAAAATAATATTGTATTAATTTGTAAGGCACCCGATGGGGGCGGGGGTATCTCTCTTTTTCTCTCTAAAAAATTTACAAAGTTATACTCTGACTACAATATTGATGTAAACAAACAATTTGGAGCTGAACAGAAGCATACCACAGAGAAGCGTATAACTGTTGGCCTCGTCGATCTAGGGATTTTTGAGAAACAGGGACCAGTTCACATAAAACTTAACGTCGGGCGTTGAACAGCTAATGAGAAGTTCAAGCACGTAACCGTGGACGACAATCCTGCTGGAGGTTGGATCAATAGTGATCTGATCGGTATAACAAGTGAATTAAACTATAGAAGCAAAGACTGATGAAATAAACTATAGAAGCAAAGACCGATAGGTTGTTTTCGGTTCCACTCAAACTCGCTATTTTAACGTTAGAATTGGAAATTTGGGAAATAACTTTTTTTGTGCTACGGGGAGTGTGGCGTACAGCCTCTAAATTTTTCCGATATCAATTAATTTCTCGATTTCTCGCCTACTGAAAGGGGAGCATTAAAAAACTCCTACCATTGGTTTTCTTTTTGGGCTAAATATTGATTTACATTTAAATCAACCTCTCTTCTTCAAAAAGGGAAGCATATAAACAATACAATTATAAACAAAAAAAGGTTTTCTTTTTGGTGTAATATTGATTTTCTGCACAGCGAAAGCGGGTCGGAGCTGCTGGAATGTATTTGCGACCCCAGTTTTGGAGGTAACAAAAGAAAACTGAAGATCAATTGTAGCGGACGTCAATGAAGATGATGAAAAATAATTAAACCCCAAACCCGAACCAGAGATAATAAAGAAAATCTAACCAAACAGGCGGTGAACGCCTGAAGGGTCAAAGCAATTTTCACCTGGCAGGGTGCACAATAACAATGAGAAAGCGGTTAAAACTGAAAATTAGACGCCTGTACGAACACGTCATGGTTTATTCGGGGGGGGTGGGGGGGGGGGAGTGGAGCTGGAAAGGTGACGAGTAGAGAGTAACATGCAGTTCCGTCCACCAACGAATTAACTACGTGTGGAATCGCTTTCAATCATCCCTCTGTGACGTTCCTTTCAATATCAGTCTCCAGGCTGGTCTTCCGAAATTAACCTAAAGATCGAGATCCATACATAGCTGAAAAAGTCAACAGTGTATTACCACAGAGGTGTCAGGGGCGTATGTTGTCCGGTACTGAAAGGAATGCAGTGAAAAAAAAAACTTCGTAACTTTAGTAAACAAAGTAGGTTTTCTATTGTCTTCTCGTGTAGCTGAATAGAAGCCGCTGGAACATTTACGACCACAATTTGAAAGTAATAAACGGCAGCTAAAAATCAAGCGGCGCAGACGTGACTGAAGATGCTGCTGAACACAATTAAACCTGAACTGAACTTTTTGTTCGGTCCTATCTGGAACACGTGACCCTAAAATGTGAAAAATGCTATAAAACATCACAGACTGACTGGATGTGTGAGGCTCGTGGGGGTTAGAGGGATTGATAGTTGATAGTTGCTTTACCTTTAAAGTGCCACAGAAGATAATATCTAAATCACGGCAAATTTTCAGTTTTTTTGACGTCTTATTTGCCAACATTAATGTTGGCATTCGTGGCCTTGGTGTCGTTCTATCATGATATGTCGCAACAGAAGAATCTGGCTATTTAAAAATTCAATAGCAACTTCACTTGAAAAAGCGTCTCAATAATATGTTTGCGCTGTTAGATGGAATTTCTCACGAGCGAATGTGTTTACGCTGTTTATGCCATTTTCACTAGCGAATGTATTTTGCGCTGTTGGATGGAACTTTCACGAGCGAATTTTGTTTACGCTGTTAGACGTAGCTTCCACGAGCGAATATTTTTATGCTGTTATATGTAATTTTCACGAGCGAATACGTTTGCGCTGCTAGATGGAACTTTCACGAGTGAATATGTTTGCGCTGTCAGATGGAATTTTCACGGGCGAATATGTTTACGCTGTTTAATGGAATCTTCGCGTGCCGATATGTTTGCGCTGTTAGATGGTACTTTTCATGAGCTTATATCTGACGCTGTTTAACGGAATTTTCACTAGCGAATATGTTTGCGCTGTTATTTGGTGCTTTTCATGAGCGCGTATGTTTGCGCTGTTTTAGCAAAAATTTTACAAGCGTATGTGTTTCCGCTGTTGTATGGAGTTTTCACGAGCGTATTGTGTTTGCTTAGCTTTGCTTTATGGAATTCCCGTGAGTGCATGCGTTAACGCTGTTTTGTGGACTTTTTCTCTAGCAAAATTGTTTGCGCTGGTAAATAGACCTTTTTTCACTTGCGAATGTGTTTACGCTGTTTTATATAGTTTTTCCATAGCGAATATGTTCTGCGCCGTTTTATGGACCTTTTCACCAGGGAAATTTGTTTGCATTGGTCAAGGGAATTTTTTCACGACCATATTTGCTTTCCTTGCTAATTGGAATTTCCACGAGTCAATTTGCGCTGCCTAACGGATTTTTTCATTAGCAAATTTGTTTCGCGGGTCAATGGAACTCTCACGAGCTAGTATGTTTACGCTGTTAAAGGGACTTTTTCACTAACAGATTTGTTTGCGCTGGCCATGGAATTTGTCACTAGCACATATGTTTGCGCTTTGGAATGAACCCTTTCATTACATAATTTCGCAAGGAATATTTTTATTTGCGCGGCCTTTGGGAATTTTCACGGGTGCTTTGTTTTAGCTATCAATTGGAGTTTCCACAGGCGTATGTGTTTTGCGCTGCTGCATAGAATCTCCCACCAGCAACGCGTTTGCCTTTTTTTATACGTGTAAAGGCATGACTGTACCTTTGTAGGTTACCAATCCGCGGTTTACGGAATTTGCTGGCAACAGTTGGTTAATTGCAGCATGCAAAATTTTTTATGCACTTGGTCAGTGTTATTCATTATACTTTAACCTAGGCTCAGCCCCAGCAACCGGCTTGTTTCTTTCTCTGCTCGTTCTCTCAGCTATGCGCAGCGAGTATTTTGTGCCGCGTAATTTGGGTCTTTAGCGAGGTTTTCGCGCCAAATGTATTATGTTAAGAGCGAATTAAATCCTCGCGGGGAAAAGCCTTCATTTATCTTTAGGATAGCACTTCCAGGCCCGACCTTAGTGGACATCAATTCTAGTCTGTTTTCTAGCTTTGTATTATCTTTTAGGGTTCGTCTTATAGTTTGTGTTCTGGCTGTTTTCGTGGGTGACCTTCTTTGCGAAGCTTCCTCGAAGGGATTGTCTAATATCCTTCATTGCTCTGTCCCTGGACGGGGTATTTCGGGGTTCCTTTGCTTTGGGGTTATACCAATCTCTTAACGGTGTTTTCTTTCTATGTTTTTTCCTCAGTGCTCGGAATTGGGCTGTGCGCCTCCGTTTGGTCTGTTTGCTGGTGTTCTGTAGGGTTATCCCCAAAGCGCAGCTGCCCCGGTGCCCCATTGCGTTAGGTTTCCTAGTTATCGGTTACGGACTTGGCTAACACGGTACTTTTTAGAAGCCCAAACCTTTTTATTGTTTTTTTTTTTTTTTTTTTGTTTTTGGAGGTAGACATTCACAGACTTACCATGTCTAGGGGTGGGAAACAATTCTACAACGGTATCATAGAGCTGTTGCCTTTTCCGGGTTGCTTTACAATTCAGTTTGCTACCCTTCTTTATAGGTATTTTTGCTATGGTTGGTTTTCAACAATTCGTTACTGTCGCTCTCTACTTCCTTGCGCCCCTGTAGTGGTGGTAGCCGTTAGTGCTCATGTTTGGCATACAACGTGGTGACTATTCTCACCGGGGATTCCGGCAAACAATGGTAGAATTCAACATATTACGTACCTTTAAACCCCAAGAATAGTAGCATAGGAATGGGTTACGCAACCTTGGGCACGTTGTTGGCTATATAATCTTATTCTGGTGCGATCAGTCCTTCATAACCTCAAACGACCTTTCCATAAATTTGGGGAGGATTAGCTAAGTACGCCCTCCTCCCCGCAGCGATGATAGCGCACGCTCCAGGGAGCTACCTACTCGCTGCCGCCTCGGGCTGACCTTTCCCATATCTTATCACATCCTGAGGCCTTGTTGGTAGGTAGCCCCGGTGAGAATATATCACAATAATAACAAGAAAAACGGAGCCGAAACCTTACCTCATGCCGCTTCGCGCATGAGTAAATAAGGAGATAGGTATTTCAGTGCCCGTTCCTCTACCCTATATGCTGGTCTTCAATAAGAATATGCAAATGGAACTACAAGATCGTGCAATAAGCAATAAAAAGGATTAAAGAGAGTCCAAGTATGCTAGCTGTGACTGTCAACAGCTTGAGCTTAGCAGAACCCAATCAATTTACGTGTACCAACCTTTGCCTCTTTGCAATGGCCTTTATGGAACATACCTTAATTATTTGTAGCGTTTTTTATGTAGTTTGAACTTTTAACCATTTTCAAATAGTTGTAACATATTTCTTAATTTCCTGTTTAGTTGTATATATTTTACGCATTTTACCATACACTCCACCTTTGTTAGCCCCCCAGAACTTACTACCTCAGTTAATACTCCCGCCACGTAATACCTTTTGGACAAAGCATTTGTCCAAACAAAAACATCAGAGGCCGGAGCAGTAGAAACCGAGGTAAAATAGGAGAAAAGGGTCGGAGGAAATGGACCATACAATCCTTACATATGACAGACAGCATGTTAAAAATGAACAAAACAGACTGATTACTGCACTCATGGTTGCCTTTTGAAATATTATCGACTGAAATTTCTGGTCTGAGGAGGAGCAGACCACTGTAGAATTTCCAGAAAACCATCTCATGCAGCAGCAAAGTTCGCATAAATTTCTTTGTGTTCTGAAAAGTAGACTACTGTATAATTTGCATCGAGTTTGGCTAAAATGGCCAGACCAAGGAAAAATGATGTGTATAGAGAGAAGAGAAAACGAAACCCGTTTCCTGGAAAACAGATATGCCAAAACGCCAAAGAAAACATAAAACCCCTGACATATTGCAAAATCGTAGATGTTTCTGTGATTCTAACATTGATCAACCAATCAGTGCCTCTAGAATGAAACTGAATTTACCAAATTCCACACGCGACTCTTCATCAGAAAGTTCCGATGAGCAAAACAACAAGTTTTCGTTGTCACTCTCCCAGGTACCTGTTTGCAAAAAAGGTATAAGATAGTTCAAAATATTTCAACTATATGATGTAGTTTGCGTTTGATGATGTTTTAAATTTAATTGACACGATTGCTTTACTTCCTGTCTTCTACAAGAAGAGGATTAATAAGTGATCAATCTGCAAAATGCAGCTTTTACCTTGACGAATCGCCTTTGGATACTTATCTTTGTAAGCCGGAGCGAAAAATATGTTGATGTCATCATCTAGCGTTGGTGAAATAAATTTTGGAGACAATTTACATGCTATGAAAACGGAGGGACCAGCAGTGTAGAAGTGGGGTAGGTCTCTAAAGCACCATAATATTAGATACAAATGAACGGGTTGTAATGGAGATAACAAGGCCTTCAATGTTGTGGAGGATACTGCAAGGTTATCAAACTCTATTGTGTAGGGCATATCCAAAAACAAATGGGCAAACACTTTTTGAAGTTGAAAGCGATAGCAAAAGGCAAACTGGAGAACGGAAAGTCAATTGGAGGTCGCAGCTGCCTCTCAGAAGATATGATGAAACAAATAGTGGACAAGACTCAAAGAATTTACATGTAATGTGTCCATGCCTCATGCGCGAAACCAAATAAGGGGATTCCTTTTCAGTGTCCACTGTAGGGCTGTAGAATGCGCCCCAAATCATATTAAACAAGAATAGTCATAACTTTCTTTTTAGAAAGCCATTTGAAACATGTTTTACCTTCGTATAAGGACTTCGAACATTTCTATTTGTTTTTCTTTTTTTTTTTTACTCATGCAGTTTTATAGTTTTATCATACCCTTACATTATTTCATACTTATAGTTGTTTTTTATCAATATAAACTTTCACTTAGAAGTCTTGTTCTTGTATTTTGTAAATAGTTGATGCACCTGTATTTTAGTTAGGGCCACAAGTTTTTTAGTCTTTTTTTTTCTGTCAAGTGTCACCCTTGATGAATAAAGCCTTTTCTTGTTGGTTAAGTAATACTATGGTCAAGTCATTTGACAAAACACTGTGCCTCTCAAATCATTTACCGGGAGGTTGATGGTGCAGAGGATGCAGTTAAACAAAACAGATTTTGCCCTCTTGGGGAAAACTCGTGCTGGAAGTGGCAATTAAGATCTTACAACAGGAAACTCCACCTACAAAGGTGATGACTGTCTGCTTGGAGTTAGATGTGCCCAACTGTCATGGCAATGAGTGAAACAAAGCTCGTTGAGCGATTTACATGCATATGTGTTACTTTGCAAAACCAAAGAGAGTGTATATCAAGTCCCTAGTTTGTACTGGGGGCCCAAAACATAAAACACCATGGCGTGAAATGCTGTGCTGTAGCCACTGCAGTATTGCACTTTCACAGTGAAGCTGCCAGAAGAGTGAGAATTGTGGAAGGGCTGTTTACACCAGAAGGCAAACTTGTGAACAGGGCCTCTCTTTTAAGGGACAAGAAACGAGTCAGCAAGTCTGATCTTCATGCCAGTGGGAAGAGAAGAAGTGTCGCCAAGCAGAGCGACTGAGAGTCAAACCCAGTGAGAAGAGGCCCTTTGTGGAACAGAATTTGCAGGACATGATGTAAAATTAGTCTGACATTTTAGAAATTTTAGTCAGACAATGTCGGATGACCAACTGTTATTTCCAGCACCGATAAATTACTTAGAGTACCACTCAAAGGAAGTTATCAGTCGCATCTTGTTTCACAACATACACGCAGCGGCAACTTTGCAAGAACCTCGCTAATTTTGCATTGCAGTTTGTCACAGGTCAGTCACTGCAATTCAATGGTTTGGTGTTGGTTTGCAATACGTTATAAAGATGTTTTGTTTTCAAGAAACCCTTAGTGTTCACGGCAGCAACGCAAGTCGACAATCTTGTATCAGTTGCATCTTTTTATTGCCTCAAAGGCTTGTTATATGTCCTCAAAGGCATATGTCCTCAGACGCAATTAATTCGATTATCTAGAATGATTTTACCAGGTTTCCTGAATTGGCTCTTCTCCAACAATGACATCAAAGGCTTCTCAGCGAACTCGTAAATACGAAACGCTCTTTAAAAAAAGATTCTTCACCAAAAATTCGTGATATATTGAGGTTACACATTGAGGAACAAATCCGTATCGAAGTTGACATTTACCGGCGTAACTGCGGTAAATAGATTTAATGACAAAACTTGCCACAGATTTTCAAAGCCGAATGTCTTGGGTTGCACGTTTAGAAATAAGGAACTTCAATTAATACTTTCGATAAAGGTTACTAATTTCATCAAATTTCCGTCTCAAAATAAAAGAAAAGGAAAAAAAGAAAAGAAATAGCTCGATGTCTTTACCTGGATTCGAACGCGGGTCGGCGATTCTCGATGGCGTTAGAAACAGCGCCCTAGACTACTAGAGTCCACCACTAACAAGTAATTAGTTTGGTTAAATTTTAATATTTAATCCGTGTTTATGATGAAAAATCAATTTGAAGTCCTTCAGCAGATCGGTTTTAATTTTCCATCAAAGTATTCCAAACGCGAAACACCAGTACATCGTGTTAATAATGCCCTCTTTTCCTGCGGTCGAGTACAGGTATACCCGATCTATATTTCCTTGCATTTGGAACGGGTCAAAAGCCGCAGCGGCGGAATTACCAATAAAGGTTAACAGCCCGTGGAAGGACGGAAGAAAGGAAGGATGGAAGAAAGGAAGCATGGAGGAAAGAAAGGAAGGAGTGAAAATTTGCAAATTTATCCCCATTTGCTTGAACTTGTTCATTACGCTTCGCGTGTTCATGAATTAAAAATAAATGGCATGAACAAGGAGAATAAGCATTTTTTGAAGCCGCGGTTCTGTCACCGCAGCCTCAGGTAACCATTTTGGAGAGCTAATGGCGAAGTTCAACTTTTTTCGCACGCGCTTTCCAGAGGAGAAACTGTTTTGTTATGATATTGGACTCGATGAGTCACAAGCCAAGTCACAAGGAGAATAAGCATTTTTCGAAGCCGTGGTTCACGTCACCGCAGCCTCAGGTAACCATTTTGGAGAGATAATGGCGAATTTCAACTTTTTTCCCACGCGCTTTCCAGAGAAGAAACTGTTTTGTTATGATATTGGACTCGATGGGTCACAAGCCAGTCAATTACAAAAGCTGCCTTACGTGACCTACAGAAAGTTCGACTTTCATAAATATCCAACTCATAAAAAAAACCCTGCCAAACTTTGCTTGGAAAATTCTGATCATCGTCGAAATGTGTCCGAATTTGACGGAGTCAAGTTGTTTGATACTTCTGTAAGAATTTACGGGGATGTTAACCAGGTTATGGACAGACTGGCTCACTTCAAGTCTGGAATTCTATTTTTTCCTCAAAATTGGAACTAAATCTCATTCGATTGCAGCATCAAATGACTCCGGTGTGATTGAATACTTTCCACTGACCTCACAGGGAAAAACTGGACTGACATATTACCGGAGGTTATCATTCTTGCATCCAACACAGCGGATGTCCAAAAGCATATAATGAAATGGGCATCAATCGGCGTCTTTGTTCAAGACTGTAATATATGGACCATACCACAGAACAGTTTTTTGGTTGTCATAGATACGAGCCATCTCTCTTTAGTCTCATTATTACAAATCTTTATGGTAATCCGAGAAAGATATAATATGAACCGTACGGAAGCT
Organism: Cladopsammia gracilis; assembly: GCA_022457155.1. Classification (NCBI taxonomy): domain Eukaryota; kingdom Metazoa; phylum Cnidaria; class Anthozoa; order Scleractinia; family Dendrophylliidae; genus Cladopsammia; species Cladopsammia gracilis. The sequence goes on from JAJGOT010000087.1 coordinate 1,865,001, forward strand.
TTTGATGATCTGGGCTTTTACGGCCTTTAGTAACTAATAATATTTACTAAGCATTAGAAAATCGAGAATTGATACTTAAGAAAAGGCTAGAATACCCAAGATCTTTTAGATATCCCACTTGTGAACCTACAAGAACTCACACCTCAGAGAAAGTGACGTCATATTTGCTTGCTTAAAATATGACTTTACAGTTCTGGATTCAAAGGTATATTAAATGTATGAGATAGGATGTGATGGGTTATTTGAGGTTGGATTGCTGTAACAAAATCATTCTAATGAATCACAGAACGAAAAAAGTACTATAATTTAAGTATTAACAAAGACGTTTCTTACCCAAAGCTTTACCCAATTTTCGGGTTATGGTAAGTTTGGGGGAGTGATTGGAGTAACTGAATATACAGGGAGATCGAACAGTTTTCACTGAACAAGAAGGTACAAAACGATATAGCGGGAACAACATCATATCTATTTTCTGCCACTTTTTTGTTCTTACCACATTTTGACGTCATCTGTGATCTATAACTGAACAGACACACGGCAAAATGGAATCTATTTGTTAATTAGATCATGATATATGAGATTTGTAATCGGAGACAGAGGATTGTGAAAGACGCTTTTTTGAGAGAGAGGATGGATAGTGAACACGCTTTCTAAAATCAAGGAGAATTAAAATATACAAGACGAGAAACAAGTGAGTTTTATATTGTGACTTTTCAGATGTACCCCACAAGTTTGGTACATCGCTCCAAAAAACCTAAACAATACGTAACCACACGCCCAAAAAAACAGAAAACCAATAGCCCTCCATACTTGCCGTAATAACGGATACTTAACATGGATAAGGCACTCAAATATATTAAAATGAAACATACTTAATACTTGTATCATTTGTAACAAACCGATCACATCCTATTATCTGGTAAAAACCCACAAAAATTAACAATCGTAATTTGACAGCAACTTTCCAGTATCAACTGGTACTGACCATGATGAACCTATTTATAATCACATCAAAAACACTACTTTCCTTGAGCCAAAAACATATACAACAAAACCAAAATCGGTATACTTCAAAACTGACCTTTAAATTACCAAGTTAAAACAAAGAAACCAAACTTTGCATTTCATAAACGAATTTGCAGACCAATGTCCACTGGTGCATAAATGACCGACAAACAAATGAAACAGTCTTGGAAAATAGTTACCACCTGATAGATAACACCCAGAGTTTAACCTTTTTCAACAAGGACTGTGCCAACGAATTTCAGTAGTCACGTTGGTAACACATGATGTATATTTTTCCTTTTGTTGAGTAATGCTCAGCCAGACCTTACAAAAATATTTTTTTCTCTTTTTTTTAAAGGTGGTTCGTCTGTTTACATCCAGAATGTTATCCGCGTGGCAAATTCAGCGCGGGAGCACATCAGACGTGGCTGCTTGTCCGGATCCTAATGATGGTGCCTTGTATCACCCTGTTGGCCAAGAACATCTTGGCAAAGTGAACACCGAGGAAACAAAGCTACCTGTTTGGCACTCTTTGCATGGCTCATCGCAAAAAGTCGGCTTCCATCCCTACCAAAATAAATGGGTTAGCGGTTATCGTGTGAGCCCAGCATTATTTCAAACACAAGGTCTTTTTGGACGTTTCTACTGGAACTGCACGGAAGCGTGCACAGGAACATAGAAATTCATGTCTCCCTGTTGTGTTCAACCCACTCCTGGCAACAAGAATTAACAAAGCTTCTATTTCAGAGTATGACGTTCCAAAGCATCCTGATTTCTACCTAAATGAGACTGATACCTGAGAGCTGTTTGGATTAGATAACAACCAACACCTCCAATTTACAATTAATGCGTCACAACATCGAAGTGGAAGCACTGAAGTGGAAATCGTGGAGAGTGGCTTCAGTCCAGGAATTGCAAAAAGATATGGCAGGAACAACATCAGAACATTTCATTACTTGATGTATATTTTTCCATTTGTCGAGTAATTTTCAGACAGTCCTTGTATTTCTTTCTTTCTCTTTTTCAAGGAGTCGATGCAAACAGTATTAATGAGATTTTAGAAGGAGAAAGGGGAAGATGAAGATGAGTTTTAATTTGTTTGAGTGAGAAGAAAGCATATATGGGAGGACACGATGAGAGTTGTTACGAGGAAGGGCGCTCTAATTACAATATTTAATTGAACGTCCACTTCATTAGCGAGGAAGTGGTACAATGAAGGAACATAACTGCCCTTATTATGATCAACCAGGATAAAAAATGGTGATAGAAACAATCTTCACGACACGCACATAAAATAGGTGAGCCTGGCTTTTTCATTGTCCCATCAAGATTCATCAAACCTATGGATTGCCAGTGACAACAACTTTCCAGGAGTTCATGGCAACCACTCACTGGCAAATAGATCTTGCGGAGGCCAAAAAACGTAAGCAAGAAAAGGAAGAGAAAAAGGAAGTGGTAGCTGCACTCAGAAAAGAGAAGAATGGAAAAAGCCTGGTAAACTGGCAAAAAGAGTGATCAGCTACTACGTTCTTCAAGGAATAAACTGAAATTCTGTGGAAAATGTGGTCCTTGTATTCAAAGAATCCGAGAACTGTGAGTGTCGCGTGAGTGCGAGTGTTGTGAGGGTAAAATGATGAGTAGTAAGACCTTTAATTTAGCAAACATGATAACATGCAATTAAAAGGTGCAAAGAAATTGATTGTGAGCCAGATGACGAGAAAACGTTGTGCCATCAAGTCCGAAACTACTGATTAAAAAAGTAATAATAATAATAATAAATAGTAATAATAATAGTAAAAAAAAAATAATAATAATTTACAAGTGCTTCCCTGCTAAAGGACTTAAAATAAGCAGCTGTAAATATATAGTTTTATTATAATGGAGAATTATTTTAGACTTTTGATGTACTCTGACACTGCTATTGAATAAATAACAATTTATGCATTCTATATTGCGTTATTGCAGTGTAGGATTAATGTCAGATCCATTTATTCACAGCAGCGTTTGTTGGCAGGCATCACCCAACATCACACCAAAAAAGGAAATATTTTGATATTATTTACAAGAATTAGGAGCTGGTTATGACGGGCTGTCCTCCTGATGTGCAATAATGAACATGCCTTGCCTTTCAAGAGCTTGAGCTGGTCTTTCTTTCTTTTATGTCTGAATCACGTATGTGGGTCGTCAATAAGAATATGCAAATGGCACTACAATCAATCAATCTTCAATCTTTATTAGACAAATAAATTATTTTCAAAATTGTAGGCACCCGCACTAGAAGATCGTGCAAAAAGCAATAAAAGGGATTAAAGAAACAAAGTCCAAGTATGCTGTGAATGTCAACAGCTTGAGCTGAGCTGAACCCAATCACTTTTCGTATACCAACCCTTGCCTCTCTGCAATGTCCTTTTTTTGGAACAGATCTTAATTATTTATTGCGTTTTTATGTAGTTTGAACTTTTAACACCATTTTAAAATAGTTTTAACATATTTCTTAATCCTCTTTACTTGTTATATATTTAACGCATTTTACCATGTCCTCCATCTTTGTTGGGCCCCCAGAACTTACTACCTCAGTTAATACTGCTGCTATTAAATACCTTTTGGACAAAGCATTTGTAGAAACAAAAACATCAGATGCCAGAGCAGTAGCAACTAAGGTAAAATGGGAGGAAAGGCAGGTAAAGCACCATACAATTCTCAGATATGACAAACAGCATGGTAAAAATGAACAAAACAGACTTATTAAGGCAACTCATGGTTGCCTTTTGGAATATCATTGACTGAATTTTCTGGTCTGAGGAGGAGTAGACCACTGTGCAATTTCCAGAAATCCATCTCATGCAGTAGCAAAGTTCGCTTAATTTTCTTTGTGTTCTGAGAAGTAGACCACCGTATTATTTGCAGAAATCCAACTGTTCAATCATCAAGTTTGGCTAAAATGGTCAGAACAAAGACAAAATAGATGTGAATAGAGGGAAGAAAAAGAAAACCGTTTTCTGAAAAACAGATATGCCAAAACGCCAAAGCGCGTATGACGTCGCAAAACATGTGCGTATGACATCTTAGCAATTTTGAAACCAAAGCGAGGCTTTGTTTTTCGCGCGCTTCCCGCGGTTACAAACAGGGCAGTTCGCAAACGCTTGCCTCCGCGCCGGTTAGGAAACCAACACAACCCGTCCACGGAGAAAGACAAGCAAGACACGCCAATTCCTGAAGCAAAGAAAACGGACCCTAAAACTCGCGAACGTTCTGAATATGACGGCGAACAACCTTTTCCGAAGAGGAAAAACACTGGACATCGGACAAACAGACATAAACAGAAAAGCAGGTAACTTTCTAAATGTGATTTGCAAAAATTGTTCAGTTAAGCGCTTAAGTTATGTAATTTTACCAGAAGAATTTTCTACAAGTTTCTGCATTCAGAGCCGGCTAAATTTACAACTTTGAATATCCGTGGTTTTGGCAATGAACTGAAGCCAAACAACGCTCTGTTTTTGATTTTTCGTTTCTGTTCAGAGAGAGCTCCGCTGTTAGACTAAGCCTATCTATATATATTTGGTGTAAGTATGTCATGACCTAGCGTTCGTGACATAAATTTTGGAGGCACTTTACATGCTATGAAACAGAGGGAGCAGGCTAGCAGTGTAGTTGTGAAGTCCGGTCTCTAAAGCACCATAATATTAGATACAAATGGACGGTTTGCAATGGAGATAACAAGGCCTTCAATGTTGTGGAGGATACTGCAAGGTTATCAAACTCTATTGTGTAGGGCATATCCAAAAGCAAATGGGCAAACACTTTTTGAAGTTGAAAGTAATAAAAGGCAAACTGGAGAACGGAAAGTTAATTGGAGGTCTCAGCCGCCTCTCAGAAGATTATGATGAAACAAATAGTGGGCATGACTCAAAGAATTTACATGCAATGTGTCCATGCCTCATGTGCGAAACCAAATAAGGGAATTCCTTTTCAGTGTCCAATGTACGACTGTAGAATGCGCCCCTCAATCAAATTAAACAAGAATAGTCATAACTTTCTTTTTAGAAAGCCATTTGTAAACATGTTTTACTTTCGTTTAAGGACTTCGAACATTTCTATTTGTTTTTGTCTTTTTTCTTACTCAGTTTTATAGTTTTAGCAACTACACTGTATCATACCCATACACTATTTCATAATAATAGTTTTTTTTTTTATCAATATACACTTTCACTTAGAAGTATTGTTCTTGTATATTGTAAATAGTTGATGTACATGTATTTTAGTTAGGGCCACAAGTTTTTCAGTCTTTTTGATAAATAATTGATAAATAATTTTGATAAATAATTGTTTTTGTTAGTTAAGTAATACTGTAGTCAAGCCATTTGACAAAACACTCTGCCCCCCAAATCATTCACAAGGAGATTGATTAATTTCTATTGGCCTTTTTTGATTTTTCGTTTTTAGATTTTACATTTTTTTATGACGTTATTGCAACTAGGTGTACATTGACTGAGAAAAATAAAAAATTGTATAAATACTATTAGCAGCGTAAACAAAGCAAGGGTTTGCCTTTCAATTTCGATCGGAAATGTCAACTATGGGTCATGAACGACCACAAAAATAAACGTTCATTTAATACGTTTGATGTGGATTACCCAATTATGGAGTCCGTCGACGAAATGATTACAGACTGTAAGTTACTTATTGACACCTATTCTCAATAGGTGCTGAAAAAGAGAACAAATATATCATCTTTGCACTATGCTTTTTAAACTGTTGTGATATTTGTATCCCAGGACGTCTATTTTCCACTACTTTTTTGCTGCACAGTCTCCAACGAAGATCGTTGCTACCCGCAATGCTTCAAAAGCTCATTTGTTTATATTCAGGCATTGAATAATTTAATCTGTGAAATTATTCAATAATGTTTTCCGTGAACAATGGTGCTGATTAACAGACGCCCTGTCATGAACACTTGGCAAAAGGGTATTGTAGTTACTGGGAAAAGGTATCTATCGCCTGTCACCACATTTGTGATGCGAACACAACAGCTATATATATATTTCTGTTTTTTAAAAATGTCATTTTTTTTGCAAACGGAGAGCGCTCAACTCTTAGAGCATTATACAAAACAGAGCTGTAGTAATAAAACGATGAACTACCTCTGAAGTCTTGAACCAGTTTATTATAATTAATATACACACTATTTCCTTGGGGAGTGGACTGTGAATCGCTGAACGACTGGGTAAAGTGACGCGATCTTAATAGCAAAGCGCACAGATGACGTCAGTACTCATGTTTATCTGAGTTTATAATTTATTCTTGTTTATTCTTGCATTTCTGACAATAGAAATTCGTTATTAGGAATCCCCTGAGAGTCAGTTTTGGTTTGTTTGTCTGAGTTTTAGTTCTATAAATAGTAATTGTGCGCTTCGATATTGCAGAATTTGTGGAAATGACTCCCAAGAGCTTTCCACTTTGAAGCCTCAAATGCGTTGTATGTGTTTGTGTAAGTGTGGTTGTCTCAGTGGTCTAGTGGTTAAGGCATATGTCCGGTTATCAGGAGACCCAGGTTCAACTCCCGGCTGAGGCACTTTTTCACTCATAATCTCTGTTGTGAAAATTTCTGTTGTAAAAATTTCTGTTCTCAATTTAACTGTCTATATATATATATATTTTTAAATAAGTTTGATAACGTTTACATATAGCATGACAATAGGCCATTTGCACGATGACGTCATTTGACTACTACTACCAGAATTCATTTCGTTTTTCCTTTCTTATTTAAATTTTGTAATCCCAGTGCGGTTTAAATAACAATAGCCCTAATTTGCACTACAAAACAAAAAACTGAAGGATTCTGGTAGTAGTAGTCAAATGACGTCATCGTGCAAATGGCCTATTAAAAATATATGGGATTTTATCCTACCTGAGTTTTCAGCATTGTTGGCATGAGGCGTTTCATCTGGAAAAGCAGACACAAAATGATAATGATGATGCTGATGATAACTTTATTTCAGCTCGGGTTGATGAGGATGATTAGACCTCTGGCAAGATTATGCTAATTTACCTAGAAAAATAATATGGTATAATAAAAAAAAAAATTAAATTAAAACATTACCACATACAAAAAAAAATAAATAAAATAAATACTGACTAATTCTAATTTACATTTGTATATTTACAATTATAGATCTAACAGCATTCTTAAAATTATTTAGTGACTTCATTGTACATAGTGTATCCGGAAGTGAAGTCTAAGCTTTTGAAGCAGTGAAGACCACTGACTTAGTCCCATAAAGGGTGGTGTTTACTTTTGGGATGACAAGCTTGTTAGTGCCTCTAAGATTCTTAATGTTCTCACGAATAATAAACAAGTCTTTTAAATATGTAGGACGAAGATTGTTGACAGCTTTCAAAACTAAAAACTTGTATACGTCGATCAGCTAGAGTGTAGCCAGTCCGTTCAGTTAATTCCCCAGCATTTATAGGCGATCGGTCATTATAAATGTACCTAAGAGCTCTCTCATTTAGTTTACCGAGCTTTTGGCTGTCAGACTTCCATGACAAGTCGGAGCGGGGTCTGAACTGGAAGTACGCGATTTCCGACTAAATTAAGTTGCGGTTTACTTCGCGATTAAAGTTCTGTGAACAGAGTCATTACACTGTCAGCATGAAATTTTTAAAGTCTGATAAATTGCGGAGATAAACACGCAACAAGGTCTTTTCCGAGGCTTTCCGAGTAGACACGTTTCGATCTGCAAAATAAAGATGGCGGGTTCGGTTCATGAGGTCGTGACTTTGTCCTTTGGCGTAATCGCGGCGTTTCTTCGCTATGCGGTAGGTTCACTATATTTTTTTAAGAAATAGACGTTTATTCACTTTACGGACGTTTTTAAACGGCCTTAATCTAAGCATTTTACGTGAAGATCAAGCAGCTCGAGACGATCGTCCCTAGCACTCACGTGGCCGTGAGTTTAAGCGGGAACCGTCGAGTTTTGCCATCGCCATCATATTCACAACAAGAAGCTGTACACAGCTTGAACTCGTGGCACCTTTAACTCATTGCAGCATTGATTCCCAAGTGATTTGAGTGCTTTTACAGAGAAACATAAGCTTAAAATTATATCTAATCAAAGGCTCCTAAGAGCCAACCCGAGAAGAAGAAATGCTAACGCGTAACGCGTAACGCGTAATGCAATATTGCCGTAAGCTTACGTTTTCGCATATATATATATATATATATATATATATATATATATATATATATATATTTTTTTTTTTTTTTAAATTAAACGTAAGGATTTTTGACGAACGAAAAAAAAAGTACATCACTTTCATAATGTCCAGTTCGAAAAAAAAAAAAAAAAAAAAGGAACTCGGGCCGTCCTCGACTAAGCCACAAACTCAATCACTGCGCTATCCAAGAGCACATACTACCTACAAACTAAATTTTATTATTTTAAGTTAGATACGCATCAGAACGCGTGTTTTGGATGCAAAATCCTTTTAGATCGATTTTAATGTTGCACTAAAAACTCCAAATGCGAAACATCTGTAAGCTTATTGTTGTCTATATTCGTTTACATCAAATTAATTATTGTTATCGTTGGATTCACGTTGAATTCCTGTTTTAATACGAAACGTGTTCGTAACAAAGCATTTGCTCACTAAGTTTACAGCTGATGGAAGGAGCGAGTGGGTGAGTGAGTGAGTGAGTGAGTGAGTGAATTTTATTTAAGGTAATTCCCTGGAAAAAGAATCTGTCATAGATTTGTAATGAAACTTGGCACAAATATTGAACAAGTCATGAAGGTTCCAAAATTGCAACAAAAATGAGGGATCACCGTGCTCGTTTTAGTGGTATACTTGTTGACGAATACAGTGTTTAAAGGCATTTTCAGGCAATAACCGCGCGAAGCTAATATGCTCAATATTTCCACTGCATATTGATATTTCGCGTATAAGTTGACTTTATACATATGTATAATCGTCTGTATCATAGAAAACGTGTCCAAAAAGCTTCAAATTTACTGAACACTCAAACAGTAGACGGTTGCTTGGTGTGCGGTCCTCTAGCCAAATGGCTTTCTTCGTGGGATTTCTATAAACTGTGCAAAATCTGATCATAGATTTTTGCTCACTTTTTAAATTTGCGTTGGGAACACTGTCCTGATTGAATTTATGCAGTATAAAATGGGGGTCACCGTGCTCGATTTTGCGCTAGCGCTCACAGAGCTATCGAGTGATTAAGCGAGCAAGTCAAGCTCGACAACACGCCTACCACTTATCTTATATTGATTTCGAAAACCCGATTCTTGATTATCCTCAAGCAAGCTCTCTTTTGAAAAAAAATTCAGCTTTTCCCTTCGACTGACTTCTTTTATAGAGCGAAACCGCCCTTTTCTATCGTGGGAAAGGCCGGCTTTCCTCACAAAAGCCGCCATTTTTTTCAATCTGATGTCGCAATGTTTATGCGCAGTAGGGATGCGCAGTGCAAAACCAGGGAATCACCTTAAACACCCTTGCCGATAACCTGATCATCATGCTTTCACGTATACACGGGTTTAAAAGTAAGACTACACTGCATTCACTAGATTCAGTAGCTGACACTTAAGCTCGACCCGGAGCTCGATCGCTAAGCAAATGGCAAGTTTAATATATAAAACACAGAACTTGCCAGAGCAAAAATCCCACAGGAATAAGCGGCGAACAAAATATCAAACGGTCCTATCCATCCATGAACGCCTTGAATTGTCTTGAAAGTGTGCAGTTGTACGCAGTAGTTCTTTATCTTGCTTCTCGAGTACACACACGGAGAGATTTTACGGTATGTATTTCATGGCCGAAAGCCATGTAGCCGTCGATGTAGACTTAAATATGCGTGCATAAATTTGCATGCGCTAATGTGACACGAAAAAAAAAACAAGAAAAGTCAACGAAGGATTTTCAACTCGTGTGCTTCGCCACGAGTAACAAGTAGATGAAGATACTAGCTGCTTCTTGCTAACTCCGCCAAGCAGCTGCCCTAAAAAGGTAAGGATTGAATCTTTATATCGAGTTCAAAGCAATTTGAAGCTGCACAACTGGCTAGAATAATTGATAAAATTTAAGCTTAATTATGTTGGCCTTAGTTATGAGTTTGTTAAATGCAGTTTTTTATTAATGTACAATAAATCTTAAGTTTCTACATATTTTTTTATGATGAAGATGAATGACATGGTTTTTCAGAGTTGAGTATTTTCACTCCAGACCAACTCCCCCCATCCCCTCCCCCTCATCCCCTCCCATACAAGAAGGTATCTCCTGGGTAATCAAATTTTCTATTCTAAGGAACCTAGTAACCAAGTGAACTGTTTTATAAAATTTTATAAAGTTTTGTGAAAAATATTGTAAAATTTTATAAAAATATTTTGTTAAGACATATGGAGATTTTTTTAAAATTTTATATGATTTCACTCGGTTTTCCCGAATAAAATTGTATAAAATTTTTTATAGGCAGTTTTTTTTATAAAATTTTATAAAGACAGAAATTTGTCATATGTATGCCAAAAAAGTGCGAAAACCGCAGAAAAAATCTGCACTTTCCTGGCTGTTTTGCACGTACGGAAAAGCCAGGAAAGTGTGGACCTTAATGGCTTTCCGCACTTTCGAGGAAACCAAGGAATCCTGGAAAGCGCATGGAAAGCCAGGACAGCACACGCTTTCCTGGCTTTTCTGTATCTGCAAAAAAGCTAGAAAAGCGCAAACCGTCCAGGCTTTACCACACAAAAAGCCCTGAAAAGCCTGGAACAAATACACATACAGCACACATATCCTTGAAAGCCTTAAAAAGCTAATAATTATACTATTATAGTTTTTAAGGATTTCACAAAAGGATTAATTGGAATGAATTATTTTGGACTTTGCCTACAATTATATCTAAAAATTATAAAAATTAAGTGATAAATAATATTATTATTCCTGTAAAATATTCTGATTTTTGGGGTTTTACCCAAATACATGTAATCTCAAATGGCCAGCAATAGGGTGATCCTGCTGCTAGCACTCTTGGTTGCAATGCAGATTGAAAGCCAACATTAACACATCCCAGTCAATTCACTGAAATACATGAGCTCAGTGAGCTTAACAGCTATGCAATTTAAAAGTTTAAAAATCAATTAACTACTAGAAATGTTTATGATAAAATTCAAGTATCTTGTTTATCGTTTTCAGTGTTATTTTTTTTTCACAAGTAAATTTAATGTGAAGATCATGATTTCAGGTACTGAAATGAAATACAGTACTGTTTTTCATAACAATAAGTAATTCAGAAAGATGAAATTCACTGTGACGCCAACACATTTTGTCATATGCCCACTTGTAATCTTTACAATATTTCACATGGATTCTAGATACACCTCCAGTAGTTTGTTATAAAGATAAAGAAAGAGAAATATACTGTTTGTTGCATCTAAGCATGAACATGTGGCATGAAAACATGACTACGGTGAAGTTACGTCGGTATCAAGTGTAATGTAACTGCATGACATAATTTCATATTTTTCAATGAGTTGAAGTTGTTTGTTGTTTATTCATAGCCACCTTTAAGTCTTGTTTTCTTTAAAACTTAGTAAGTAACAACTCACTTTGAATTCAAAAGTTATCATAACAGGATGTCACACAATTGGCATGTTTTATACCAAAACATAAAGGTCATGTTTTCATGATTGTTTATGCTAGATGGAAATATACTGTACATCCATTCATTCTCAAGCTTGAATTACTGGTCTTTGAATGTGAAAACTTAAATATCATTTTCTTTACCTGTACTTCAGGTTAATAATTTTTTCATTAATTTTTTATATTTTTGATTGATTTTTTCACAATGATTGTCATTATCTGCTGCTTCAAAAATAATCAAGCATTCTTGGGTCTGAAAGGGTGACTAATATGTTTACTCTGTTTAATGGCTCCTTACACTCTTGAAAATTTATACAGAAATCATACTTCTTTGGTCTTTTGATCATCACACTCTTTGATTGAAGAACCAGAATAGCTGCCGACGGCAATCCAACGTGCAACAGCCCAGCAAGACATCTTTGTTCTTCAAATTTCCATGCTTGCTTACACATAAAGTTAATTACTTTAAAATAAATGTACTAAAGTCAAATAGTAACATTGCTTGCAAAAACAAAATTATCAAGATTTTAAACCAAGCAGTATCCTAACTCATATGTGAGTTTGAAAAAAGTCAAATGAAATAAAATGACTTTTAAACTGACTCAGTGTCCTTTCTTGAGCATCATCTGAAAATTTTATTAGCTTATACTGTTCGAACAGTAAAACTTATCTTTGTTAGAAATTAATTTCACCCAAATTTAGCACTAAAAATAGAACACAAGAACAGCTCACCACTTGTAAAACTTGTAAGATTGTTGCATACAGGTGCCTTTATCTATTCCGTAATACACCCAAAACAAATGAATTGAAAATGGAGCTCAATATTCTACGCAGCAAAAAGCCCAACATTCTCTGTAGCAAGATTGTGTATCACAAATGAAATATGCGTATAAACCGGTATCCCGCCATTTTTTTAAATTGCAAACTCGAATAGTACAGATAAATAACGAATGAAACAGATTAAGCCAGGGTTTGTCATTAAAGTAAAAGGTTCACTTAAAAGCCTCGTTGGGTTACCTTGTATTTCTTGAACAAGCATTAAAAGCTTATATTTTATATAAGCTTAAGCTTATAAGCTAAAGGGAAGCTGAAAATTACATTGTAATAGAGTTAATTCTCTTTGTTTACCTGAAAGTTTAGAAGTCTGAGAAAGCAATTATCCGTGTTGGAACGCTTGTGAAATCTTGTTTATGGCTTAACTTAATTTTCAAATGTCAAAGAGACTTACCTTTTAATCTTATATTAATTTTGCATCAAAGAAAGGTGGAAAGATTATTATCCAAACGATCTTCTGAACGCAGGAAAAGCAAAAAAATTTTTTCTCCTCGACTCACTCTGTACGCGTCAGCCGTATCTTGGTTGTGATTGGTTAAAGATCAATGGCAACCGGCGGAAAGCGCGGGAAACTGGCTGTCTCGGCTCCAGTCCCTCATCCGGGCGCTCGGGCGGCCATTTTAATTTGATCGTATAAAAATGGTGACAAGATGCGAGGATAGGTGAATATAAAAAAGGTAAAAGCGGATCTTTTGGGGATCGTTACATTTTTTATTCATCTCATCATTACATAGATTGGTATCTGCCTTAAAAACATACTGTGGGACAAACATGAAGGACAAAACATCGTCTCTGAAGACGAGCCAAGCAGTCGTGGAATTCACGAATTGAACCCGTGGGCTTTTGTCTGTATTCTTGTGAGGAATATGATCGACTGATAAAGACAATAATGGTAACTCGAAAGAAAAAAAATCCAAATTTAATAGGTGAGTATTTTAAATAACTGGAGCGATTTTAGAATACCCGTCCACTTATTTACATATCCCTAAACGTTTTAAAGAACGAAGCATATCATATGCTTCGTTCTTTATGTTTTCGTTTTCATTGAAAACAAAAGGATCCATTCTTATTCAATGAGATGCAAATAAGCTAAGTGGACGGGTATTCTACAGTTAAGCTATTATTTCTGACACAGAAATAAAGTTATATTATTATGAAAAAACTTTGCTTGATACCCCAGGGTATCTCTTCTTCTCATTCCATGGAGCAAGCGAGATTGAGTGACCCTGGTCTGGTCTGGTCACATCCCAGGGTGAGGGGGGGGGGGGGGGTACTCCCTATAATGGGCTATACTGGGATGCTCCGCCCGACAGGGGTACCTTTTTGAGGCTGGAGGTATATGAAAGGGTCGGGATTTTACGAGTTGAAGTATATGAAAGGGTAGGGATGTCACGAAGAATAGGAAAGGGTAGCGAAAACATGCCGTTGAAGCATAAAAAAAGATAGGGAAAACTGTCATTTAAGTATTATAAAAAGGGCCTTTCAAAATATATCAAACAGACGCATGTAAAGGCTATATAAAAGGGGTACCATTTTCAATGAAAGGTATGTGAAATGGGTGCCATTTTCAATGAAAAGTATATGAAAGGGGCACCTTTTCTGTCAAAACGGTATATGAAAGGGTAAGGGTTTGGACCTCGGGGCGGAGCATCCCGGTATAAAACTTTGTTGAGTACCCCCCCCCCGGGTCACATGTCTCTTGGCTCTGCTGATGCTGTGTGAGATGAATTGATTGTTGTCCAGAAACTGTTCATTGAAACAATTCAAATAAAAGTAAATGAACATTGCACAAGAATAAATATTGTTGTCGTTCAATATTAAATTTTCTAAGTGTATACTGTATAATGAAACAATGAAATACAAAGAGTCTTGTATAGACATTTAAACAACTGGAACTGGTGAATATTAAACAAAACAAAATGTCTCACCCACAAAGAATAAAACCTATCAGTATCTTCTCTACCTTGTTTCCTGTTATAAAAGTGCTGCAGTTGATCTGCATGTCCACAATTTGGTCCATGTCAACTACTTCTTTCTTGCTTTGCCTTTGTCTGAGAACAGACAATTCACTGTATTGTGCCTCTTGAATAAAGCTTGAAGATCGCCTGATACAGTGTAAATACTATGTAGTGATAATTCATCCCAGTTTGGAACAATGCCAGAAATCAAAAGCATTTTCTGCTGAGTGCAAGCTTAGCAGTGTCAAGTAATTAAAATTAAAATTGGGCTGAATTCTGTAGCAAGTTCAAAATTAGCTTTACTGAGGCAAATCTTCAAGTGCCAGGACAGTTCCCCAATTGTTACAGTTCCTAAAGAAACTTGCACCCTCAAAAGTACATGTAATCAATGCGGATAACCGTTTTCAAAGTCTGTGGATGACTGTGGCTTCACATTTGTTGTGAATCAACAAACTTTTTCAGATTTGTTTTGATTCACAATGCTCAGCTAGGCGGTCAATTTAATTTGTAATCCCCCAGATTTTAGGAGGCATGTGAGTAGACCAGACCAGGGTCTCTGACTCTTTCTCTTTCTGTTGCTCCAGGGGGCAGTTGACCTCCAAAGAAAACAAAATGGCTTTAAACCTGGTCTTATTTTTAATTTTTGAGAAGGTGGATTGATGATTCCAATAATTTTTATAGTATCTGTATAGTGTTACAGTGTATAGGTATAGTGTGTTTTGCTACACATTACCATGGAATTCACAGACTATATTTGAAATCTTGTTTCTTTTAATCCCATACATAATTCACTTGGATTAAAAACTTTCTACAGTGTTTAATGGCTACTACTGTATGTTGGGTCTATTGTTTCAATTTCAGTTTATTCAGTATAGCTATGATCACTGATCCTAATACTGGAGTGATCCGCAGTGCTCCAACTGGCCACCTGCATTATATAACTTTTTTACTCCTATTTTTGGATGATTTTTGCCTAATTTTTGTTCAAAATGTTTCTGTTTTTTTGACCTTCCATCCTGCTTGACACCCTGACCTTGCTTCTTAATAATGTAATATCCACTCTTTTTTTCAGATCTTATCATAGTTCATTACAGGCTTGCAGTGCTGATGAACACATGGATTTAATGTCACTGGTATTTCTTTACTCAGTACAGCCAAACACGAATTGAGTGAACAACCTTGCTACTTAATATAGGGTATCGGTGTTCTTACCAGGCCACGGCCTTGTGGGATTCCCACAGAAAAAATTGAAATGGTGCATATTTAAAAGCCAAGTGATGCACCCTTGATGGCACACAAGTTCAGATCAAATGCTATGAGCAAAACTCAGTGAGCAAGTTTTTGATTAACAATCAAATACTTCAGTTTTTTCTGCTTGAAAATAAGTACAATTATTAAATGAAAACAATGCATCAAAAGTACCATTAAAGCCTTTACCTCCATTGGACCCAGCTCCTTCAGTACGATTTTGGCTGCCATCATCTTGGATCGTATAACTGACCTTGTGGATTGTGGGCTCATGTTATTCGTTCCTTGTGGTTTTTGCTTCATTTTCAAAAACAACATGGCAGATCATGATTAACTTTGACCCCCTAAGTTCCTGCAGGTCCCCTATTTATCAGGCAGGAGGGCCCTGGGACCCCCCAAGGCAAATTCCTGGTAAGAACACTGGAGTGTTAGAGATATTCCTTACAGTAAATGTAATTTAGAACCAAATTTTTGGACTGCCTAAGTTCTGTCCACTCTCTTAAGGGTCTTAATACAGTTAGGCCCAGTTCAAACGTCGAACTTCACATGTGCCGAACCTAATGCAAATGAGCAAAATCTATTGTTCTTGCTAATTTGCATTAGGTTCGGCACATGTGAAGTTCGACGTTTGAACTGGGCCTTACATCTGTATTGTGTAAGTCATTATATTCATAATATGATTTGTTAAAAAGAAATGCAGGATACTGTTATCAAATTAAATATTAATAATAAATAATTTTAACTGGCCTTTCAGTGATTTCTATGGTTTCATTTTACATGTACATTTGGTTTGTTTTAAGTGTAGAATTTACACAATAAACATTGCAAAATACATCATTCTACATGTACTTGGATCATTGGTGCAGTTCACTATCAGGTCTCAGTTTGGCAGCAAATAATCTGGGGATTGGTGACTGGGTTAAAGGATCACTGAGAACTATCCATCTGGCTCATCCCCGGTGTAATATCTCACAGCTGACATCACAATAGCAAAACAATACTGATGATGCAATCCAAAATCTAAATAAGAATAGGACGAACAAAAGAAAATCATAAATTATATTTTCACCGGGGATGACCCGTCCATCTGACCAGACTTTATATTGTGGATATTGCTTCAACTTAATTTAAACCTCCTGTTAATTCCTACAAATTATTCTTGTAACTGGTAATAATTTCACACCCTTTGTTGGTATCACACTGTTTGTAATTTATTGGACCACTTCAAATTCTCTTACACAGTTTTCCTAGCAGAATCTACTGGTATTTTTTTTCGGTCAGTGTAAAACGCAATCTGCAGTCTGGTGGGGGGGGGGGGGGGGGGCGGGGGTGGGGGGGCTAAAAAGAACAGGGAAGAAGGGAAGGAACGCCTGCTATAAGAACCGGGATATTTGCATTACATCCACTGATTTCCTGGTAATCATAATTTTTTTATTATTTCAATTGTCAATACGTTCACCTATCAGAAACTGGGCCGCCAACGTCCGCAGACATAAACGAAAGGGCTTTATTGCAGGCGTCCCCTCCCTCATTCCGCAGTTCCCCTCTCCCGACGCATTGTATAATTCAGGACTTGGTTGCTCCCTGGACAAATCTCCATCGAGCGAGGGGGGGGGGGGGGGGGGTTACTTCCCTATATAAGCGAAATAGGAATGTGTCGTCCCAAAAGATAACGGTTTTTGAGCCGTCTTGTTTTGAAAACGGGTATAGACTGTAACCATTTTGGAGTTAAATTGGGTATAGTTTACCACGAGAATATATGAACATAGCCAGGTCTGAAAACAGGTATGGAATTTAGAGGTTGGCCAATGTTATGCAAAGCGCGACTAAGCTAACCCATGGTAAGCGCCAATTTTGATTTCAGTTAAATAATTCAGTAATCAATAAAGATTTTTTCGATCTATTTTTGACCATTAGTTTCGGCTTTCATTTGCCTTCACGCGTGGCTTTTGAAAGCCTTTAAAACAACTAAATAATTTAAATCCTCGGCTAAGGTTTAATCCTGGGTTAGCGTTAATAGGCTTCGAACAACAGGGGCCAGTTTTGCAAACGGGTATGGAAAATGACGTAGTTTGCTCTGAAATAGGGTCAGGATTTGGAGAACCGGGAGCCACACACACCAAAAATTCCGAGGACTACCCCCAACCCCAGGGGCGCTATCTTTACTTTACAACAGGGCCAGCTTGAAAACGTGAATATGTTTTGTTAATACCAATCCTTTTTGTGGTATAGGCAAATCTTTGTTTACAAATTTTTCATATGCGCGTCATTCTCTTATTGAGCTACAAAATATTCAACTCTGAATATAGGCCACTTCGAAAAATACCATAATAATCTTTTATGTGCTGGCTCAGCCTCACTGGGGTTCTCTTTTGTTAGAATGGCACAATGGAATTCAGAGTACATGTAGGAACGCTAGGATGTAGAATTGTGTGTTTGTGTACAAATGTGCACCGTGTGCAAATTGCCAAGAAGTTGAAGCATAGCACGTGCAGTTCGTGCAGAAAACAAAAGAAATTGGAAAAATCAGGCTGCAGGGGGGCAGGGGTGGCGCAGTGGTGAGAGCACTCGCCTCCCACCAATGTGGCCCGGGTTCGATTCCCGGCCCCCGTGTCATATGTGGGTTGAGTTTGTTGTTGGTTCTCTCCTTGCTCCGAGAGGTTTTTCTCCGGGTACTCCGGTTTTCCCCTCTCCTCAAAAACTAACACTTCCAAATTCCAATTAGATCTGGAAAGTGTCCACAATTAGTACTCGCGTACTAAATACTTTGACACTTAAATTTATTTGATTTGATTTGATTTACATCAAGCACCACCCAAACCTGCACTTTAAAGAGTATTATGGTATTTTTCATAGTTTCTGGAGTGGGGAATTGAAAGGGCATAGCATAATAAGCTTTCCATGGAAATGTGAGCCCGATATACTAGATACACTTCGTGCAATCCTGTTTCAAAAACTCAAAATTTTACAAAGAATGTATGGCTCATTAGCGCTCTTGCAACCCAACAATTTTGTTGTTGTTTTTTAAAGCTGTTATTAGCTGCGGTTACACGTTGCCACTTTTACCTAGGTAAATTCGAAAGAACAATAGCCGCGGCACGCTTAAGCGCGCAAGGGGTATTGTTAATTCAAATTAAGCGTGCACTGGCTATTGTTCTTTCGAGTTTACCTAGGTAAAAGTTGAAACGTGAAACCGCAGCTATTAATTTCCTTAAAAAATACACGAAAAGAGCTAAACATTGCGCAGATTACTTAGTTAAACAAGCTCGTTCATCTTTTGAATTCAATTCGTATTTAGAAAGATGCCTTTTTTCTACGTAAACTCGTATGGTAATGAAACAAATTGTAAATAATAACGTCAACAAAGATTCGCCTATACATCTTTTAAATGGCGGTCAATTTATTAATATTTTGAAGGGATTTTTGTTAGCGTCACTGGCATCGATGGCATGTACAACATGTACACAATATGTAAGAATAATAAATCGGCCGCCATTTATGAATAAGGTGTAATATTTACATAATGCAATAGGTATAGTATCCACGAGCCAATCAGAGAAGAGTATTGAGCACGTGCAGTGAGGAGATCTGGCGCGCAGTTTCTCTGGGGACGAGAATGTGTTCTCAGATTTGACCGACAACTCGGCAAGTGAACAACAAAATTTTCCACCTCCTTCGTCCGAGGAACGATATCAGAAAGAACACAACGGAAAGGACAATGAATTCAGCAGCAAATTTGAGAACTTCCGTAGAGGAAAAGAAAGAGAGACTGCATAAGGTTAGGTTTATCACAAGTTTCACATTTGTTAGTTGTCGCGCATTTGATAATTCTATAATCACCATGTTTGCAGGCTTTTGTGGACATGTTGTTCCTCATTTGTATTAGAACTTTCAGAGAATGTGTCTTTTCGTTAAATTTAAGACAAATTTTAATTTGTTTGCAGAAATGTCCAGTGGCGGAATTCTAACGTTTTCAGCAGAAGCATGCGGGAAAGCCGTTTGCCAGTAGTCCGTTGCAAGCAACTTCAAACAACTTTAACGCCTGTGTTGCTTTTCAATTCAAAGCTGCGAAAATTTTAGAGGTAAGTTTACATGTAAGTGTAGTTGCTTTTCTACACTTCAAATGAAGAAATATTTTAATGTTCTCAAAATTTTGGAACACTGAAATGTAGGTATTGGCGCAAGAGCAAACAGAAATAACCTAACCGAACAAGTGATTATGGAGCAACAAAAATTGTTTAAATCTTCGACCGCGACAATTGAAGATTGACAAATGTCCTTTGCTGGAAGAAATATTTCATTAGTTTTTCGCCGATTTAAAGAAACATTTATAAAGGTGACATTAGTTTTA
The DNA here is from genome assembly GCA_022457155.1 of Cladopsammia gracilis. NCBI lineage: Eukaryota > Metazoa > Cnidaria > Anthozoa > Scleractinia > Dendrophylliidae > Cladopsammia > Cladopsammia gracilis. The sequence continues at coordinate 1,885,038 of JAJGOT010000087.1, forward strand.
CCGGATATTTATGATTGTAACGTTTTCAGCAGATGTATGGACAGCCGTTTGCACGTGGTTCGCTAGAAACAAGTTCAAATAACTTGAACGCTCGTTTCAATTCAAAGCCACGGAAATTTTAGAGGTAAGCTTAATTTTCGTTCTCCTGTACTTCAAATGAACGAATACGTTAATTTTCTCCAAAATTATGCACACTTTAATGCCAGAATTGGCACAACAAACACCTCGGACGCACAAGGGGGAGGGGGGTGTGGGGGAGGTGGGTGGATGCTGTGATTTCCGCTTTCCTTCTGGGTCCGATTGTTCGAAAGTCAGTTAACCCTAACCCAGGATTAACACTTAACTGGGGATTTAATTTCTCTTGTTAGAGGTGTCTTCAAAAACTTATTTTAAGCTACACGCGAAGACAAGTCAAAGGCGAAAATACTTTGGAAAAATCTCTATTATTTAAGTATTTAACCAGAATCAAAATTGACGCTAACCCTGGGTTTGCTTAATCGCGCTTTGAACAACTCGGCCCTGATTTTCTTCGTTCTCATCGCTAGGCCATGCACTGACAGACGAGCAAACGAACGCAAACACGATGCCGACCAAAGGAAGTCAAAATGCACTCAGTCGAATCATCGTGTGCAGCTGAAAAGTGCAAAATGACAGAGGTTTTTTCGCTTGAACCAAAGCAAATTTCCCACCAAAATGTTTACTAGATTCCAGTCTTTCCAAAACCGAGTGTGGATGTTGACATTACGCCTGTTAAATTTAATTTGAATGCTTTAAGCGATGACCACGCGGTCGAACTCCGTTCAAGCCTTTATACGAAATTCCTCACTTTAAGGTCAAAATGACGAGAAATGCGAGACGTGTTGCGTAAATGGTCTCCTCGGGAAACATTTTGAATATCAGAATTTCCTAACACTTTTTTGTTTTTGGCCAAATTTCACTGCGAGTATCCGTCAAACCTACATACCCAATAAATTCGTTCAAAGCCGACATATTCTCCCAAAAACCAAGTGCGAATTTTCGCTCGATGATATCACCTCAAAACATCGCGAGCCGAAGAATCAGCAGCATCCTTTCTCGTCAACTACAATACATCATAAAATACTCAAGGAAATGCGCGCGCTATGTAAGGGTTATTGACCAGGAGCGAGCGGATATGTGATATATTCCCCTCGTGGCGTACCCGAGGGCGTAGCCCGAGGGAACGCCACGAGGGGAATAGTTAGTTAGTTAGTTAGTTAGTTAGTTCTCTCCGCGCCATGAGGCGCATAAGGCTGCAACTTTCGTTTTCCAATCAGCCCTGTCTTTTGCTGCGGTCCTGGCTTCAGCCCAGCTGGTCCACCTTTCTTGTCTACACTCTCTTTCCACTGTCCTTCTCCGCGTGGTTTTAGGTCGGCCCACTTTCCTCTTCCCCTCGGGTTGCCACCCCATTGCCACCATACAATCATCGTTCCTGTCCTTTCTAAGCACATGGCCAATCCAGTTCCATCTTCTCCTTCGTATTTCGTCACTTATCTTTCCCACGCCTGTTATTTGTGAAATTGTGTCGTTTCGCATGCGTTGTGGCCACCATACTCTCAATATCCGCCTTAGACATGTGAACTGAAATCTATCCAATTTCTTCTCTTCCGCAGCTGTTAATTTCCATGCTTCACAACCATACAATAGCACTGGTCGTTCCAGGGTCTTAAACAGTTTGATGCTTGTATTCCGACCAATACTCCTTGTATTCCAGATCTTCTTAAGGTTGTAGAAAGCTCCCTGTGCCTTGCTTAGGCGTTTCTTGATGTCTTCCGTGCCACCACCCTCTTTTGTCACAGTCGCACCCAGATATACAAACTCTTCGACGTCTTCAACTTCCTTTCTTTCAATCATTACTTTGTCTTCTCTTCGTGCATTCATTCTCATCACTTTGCATTTTTCTGCATTCAATTTCAGTCCCACTCTTCCTGCATTATCTACTAGTCGGTTGGTCTTGTCCTGTATTTGCTGGTATTTTGATGAGAGAAGGACTATATCGTCTGCAAAATCGAGATCTTCAAGTGTACCTGTAAAGTTCCATCTGATGCCATTTCTTTGTCCTTCTGTTGTTCTTCGCATTACCCAGTCTACAACAAGCAGAAATAGAAATAGGACACATGACACATCCTTGCTTAACGCCAGTGGTGATCTTGAACCATCTTGTTTGTTCTCCCTCATCCAGTACTGAACATTCAAAGTCTTTCATACATGATCTTCACCATTCTTATCAGTTTGTCAGGGATGCCATAGGCCTTCATGATTTTGCACAGTCCTTCGCGGTGTACTGAGTCAAAAGCTTTTTCAAAGTCGACAAAGTGTGCATATAGTGTCGCCCGCCATTCATTCATCTGTTCTATGATGTTACGGAGGATGAATATTTGGTCTACTGTGCTCCTGTTCTTTCGAAACCCAGCTTGTTCTTTTCTAAGGACACTGTCTACTCCGTTTTGGATTCTGCTCATTACTTTGCTAGCCACAGGTAGCAATGTCACACCACGCCAGTTCTTGCACTCTTTCAGGTCGCCTTTTTTGGGTATTTTCACTATCAAGCTATCACTTCACTATCTTCTCCTCGTGCCATATCCTATTAAACAGTCTTATCAGCTCCTTTACTGCCACATCACCATCTGCTTTCTACAGCTCCGCAGGAATGCCATCTATACCTGGTGTTTTTCTACTCTTTGTCTTCTTTTCTACTTCTGCTTCCCTTATCTCTGTTGTATCCATCTCGCTAATTTCATCTTCCTCCACTTCGTTCTCTTCAACTGGATTCATTGGGGCCTCCCTGACTAGCACCTCCTCAAAATGTTCAGCCCATCTTTCAAGTCTGGCATTCTTGTCTTTTATTGTCTCACCCCTCTTGTTCTTAATTGCTGCAACTTGGCGCTGTCTCTTGTTTGTGATTTTCTTGGCAGTCTGGTACAGTTTCCTATTTTTTCCATTTTCTGCGTACTTTTCTACTTCATTTCCTAACTGTTCTAGCAAGCTCGTTTGTCCTCTCTTGCTCTGCGTTTGACCTCTCTGTCTTTCAACTTGTACTCTACTCGTAACTTGCTTTTTATTCTCTCTGATTTCGTGCAGTGTATTTTGTCGTGGATCATCTGTCGTTGGTCTATTGTTTTCCAGGTTTCCTCTCTCAACCATTGCTTGTTTTTCTTTTTCACCTGGCCTAGTACTTTCTCAGCAGTTTCTATGTACGTTTTTCCATTTGTATGCAATCTTCATTGATGTTTTCGTCGACCTCTAATACTGCAAATCTATTTCGCAGTTCGACGCTGAACTTGGACTTGAACATTTCGTTTCCAATTTTTGTGTGTCAAGTCTTGCATTAGTCCTTGTTCTATCTGGGTTTCTATGTAGTTTCAGCTTTATTTTCATGATTAGCAGGTAGTGATCGCTTGCTGCATCTGCACCCCGCTACACTCTTGTGTCCTCCACAGACCTCCTCCATTCTTTACGGATCATCATATGGTCAATCTGATTTTGAGTCCTCCCGTCAGGTGACACCCAAGTCGCTTTATGAGTTGTTCGGTGTGGAAGCATGTTCCTGTGATGACAAGACCGTTCATTGAGCAGAAGTCACATAGTCTTTCACCATTATCGTTTATGCTACCCAATCCATGTTTTCCCATTATCCCTTCCATATCTTTGTTGTCATCACCAACCTTTGCGTTAAGATCTCCCATAACAATAACTATGTCGTGACGGTTGCATGTATCAAAAGTTCTTTGACGTTGCTCATAGAATTCATCCTTCTCGTCATCTGTTGCTTCGTTTGTCGGAGCGTACACTTGGATTATAGCGGAGCACTTGCCAGGCCGAAGGCCTGGCTGCGCAGCTCCATACTCATAGAACCTACGCCAAGATTTTTAGTGGTCATGGCTAGCGGAATGTTTCGCGGGCGCGTGTCCGCCTGCCGGCGCCCGCCGTGTTGGAACAACATCCGGGATCTTGAAAGCAAGGCTTTGTTTTTCGCGCGGCCACACACCGTGATCTCGGTAAACACTTTAGTTGTTTTCTTGTGCCTAGCGGAGAATTAAACTCGTTATTTTCCTGCATTTTTTCGCGGTTTGCTACTCAAGACAGGGATACCAATTAAGGTATACTCAGAAGCCGCTTTAGTGGAAAAAGACGAGCTTTCAGGGATAAAATCTTGCTTCGAGGAACTTCATGTATTACATTTTTATCAATGCGGGAGATGATTTCAGAACCAGAAGCGGAGATTTGAATTTCCAAGCAAGCGAGGAACTTAAAGGTAAAACAGATTACAGTTTTCGATGAGAATTTATGTTGATATCAATCTGTGAGTGACTTGTTATTAGTGTTATTGTTAGTTTTGGCGAATTGATTTTAAAACGTGCCTATCTCTTGAATTTCATCGAAGAAAGCTTGAACTCGATGAGCTATAATTACATGGTACGCGTTTTGCTTTTAAACGTAAACTAATGGAGATTTGAATAAATTTTTTCGAAAGAAGATTGTGTTGTCCATTTTTATGTGTTTGTTCATTCATTAGATAGATTGAAAAGCGATTTTATGTAAACAAAACAAGACTTGATTTTATAGTACAGTTCTATCTTCACTCGCATCGCCTTATGCAAATATGTTTGTGTATTTTTGCAATTTTTGATTTTCAAATCAGTTTCTCGGGCAATTTTTGACAAACATAAACTGTATTTTATTCGGAAACTAGTGGTACTATTTATTCTAGACAGAGAAAAGTTGTTTTTGTGAACTTTTGTACGGTCTATAAAAATGTACTGTGCAGACGGTCGCGTAATACTGTTTTTGAGAATTGCTAAAATTGAAAATAGCCCCTTCGTCAATCTTAATTCTTGTGCTTCCAACCTTTCACCTTAGTTAAGTTTCACCTTAGTTAAGCTTGTTCAAAGTGCGACGCTGTTAGGCTTGGGCTATCTATATATATTAGTTGTATTTTTGAAGCGGGAGTTAAATCGGGCACTTATTATGCGACTGCTTACCGCTGTCCATTCCATTAGGCTTTTCTGTGTGTTCTGGCTCATCATTATTGCTACTCCTCTCTGATGCTCACTTTCTTCTCCAGCATAAATCATTGTATAACCATTCCCCATCTTGATACGTCCAGCTCCTGTCCATCGTATCTCACTCAATCCCATCAGATCAAGTCTGTATCTTTTCATCTTTCGTGCTATTTGCGCTGCTTTTCCAACTGTGTACATTGTTCGTACGTTCCAGCATCCCACACGCATTCTTGATTTTGGCGTTGCCAATGACCTTGTCGGTCTGTGGGCTTCCTGCAGGCTTTCACCCATTGACGTCATGGTGTGTCCGGTTGTCCCTCCGTCCACGGCCACAGCTTCGCCATTGCTAATTAGTTCTTGAGAAATCGCAGTTTCGGTAATCTTCTGTTTTTTTCGGGGACAAGTGATTGGCCTGCCGCCCAACCCCCATGACCTGGAGGGCCGGTGGTTTTCTGTTAGGGTTTTCCTTCCCTTAGGGGTATAATGGCTCACCAGCCGGTGCTGCTTTAGTCTGGACCCTCACCGCGCAGACCAATCCGGCATGGTTAGACCTGCCAGGAGCACAAGGCTCCCGCCGGCATAGTCTTGGGGATCGTAAGGTCACACAAGCTTCCCCGCCACGACAAGGCACACCATCGAGGGGAAGCCAAGAGGGGAATAAGTTTCAAAAACACGGACTTTTCACGCTATAAATTGCTCATTGAAACAGAACCAATTTGTTAGAACATCTTTTCGAAGTTTTTCAAAGTTGCAAACGTCGAAACAATGAGTAAATATCGCAAACTTGCCGAGGTTTAAGCCCAAAACTTTTTTTAAATTATGATAGCGTGATAGCGCGCGCACAGCATAGCTCAATGTAAACAAACCGTTCAAAACGAACAAAAGCAGCTTTTAAACTCTAAAGGGTCGTTTCATTGAATACAGCGTTGTTTATCTGCCAAACTTGACAAAGTAATCAACATTTTTGCCCCTCCATTGAAGATAATTTTAAATTTTGGTTTTCTACGCAAGGAACCCATTAAATTGCCGCGGAAATTTTCAACCAATCACAGGCTGGATTTTGAGACGACAAAACGACTTTATATTGACGTCTTAAAAGCAGGCAAAAGTATCTGAGAATCGTGATACAATCCTTTGTTTTGCTGTTGTTATCAGCTATTGTTTTCAGCCTCGCCTCTCCCCTGTTACAATCAAAGCCGCACCCAGCTTTTCAGACGCTGTAATGAACGGGGTTATGTGATATATTCCCCTGGAAAAAAAAAAAAAAAAACAAAGAAAACCGAGCTAGGCGGAAAATAAGGTTGGTTAAACCGAGTTCATAATAACTTGCGTCACGCGTGTGACGTAAGATATATGTATGATAACCGTTTTTAAGGTTACAGTGTACCTTCAGATCGAAAATTTATCGAAATTTTTTTTTTGGCGTCAAAATAAAGTTTACAGAATGAACTTTCATTCAAAAAAAAATTATCGAAAAATAGTGAAAATTGACGGAGAAATGACAGTATAACTTTTGTGGGCGGAGTTTGTTTATGAAGCGATATGTTTTTTTAAGCGCTGTTTTCTCAAAGTTAATTTTTCGCTTGTTGGGGACACTTTAAAGAGCTACAACTCAAAGGAAATTTGTTCGATTTCCCTCAAATTTGGACAGAAGCTAGGCTAACATATAATCAACAAAAACGTGTCGGCGAATTTCTTATTTCCGAAAACTTTTTCGTCAAGAGCCATTTCCGTGCGATCATTCCAATTTTTTTCTCCCTTTTTCGAAAATATTCTGTAACTTTTCACTGCAATTGAATATGGGAAATCGCCGACACGTTTTTTTAGCGCTTCGTGTCCGGAAATCCGAGAACAAATCAAATTAGCAAAATACAATAATCGCTTTGAGTTATAGCGTTTTAAAGCTGATTCGGACGTTCGAATTTAGACGTCGTAAAAAATTCGACAATTCACTTTATTACCAAATGGTTTCCATATTTAGATAGCCAGCTCTATAAGCTTTAATTTGATATCCGGGTTTAGGTATGTTACGTGTAATCTTAAGACACTAGAGCTGTTATACTGGAGACACCCCCGAAGGTACACTGTAACCTTAAGTGCGAGTAACACTCGCCGTGCGAGAAGCACTCTCTTTCGGCTCGTGCTTCTCTGAAATTCTCTCGTGTTAAAAATTCTCGCGTGCTTATATAACTCAGCAATGCACTCGGCGCGTTTTTTATTTCATTAATAAAATTCTCGGGAATTTCAGCCACGTTTTCATAATCGCTGAAGAGAGCGGGGAACAATACACCAAAAAGTATCGGATGAGCAATAGTTAAGGTGGCTCACACCAACAGTTTCCAGCACTTTTAAAGACTTTTAATTTGATGGGTCATTATAACCACTCACAACAGTTGATGTTACAATAATGATATCAAACGAATGCTTAATGATTGGTGAACACGTTGTTATCAATTTTGTGACACAATATGTTACTATAGGAACAGTATAACGTGCTAAAAAAACACCTTTAATTTTAGCTTTAAGTGTCAATAACTCAAAAATGACTCGGTGGACCCCATTTTTTTATTGTCTAATTTTGATCAAACTAAAATTTCTGAATTATTTTCGGGATTTTCCGAGGTTAAAATCTTTAAAAATCGACGTTTCGGCCAGTTTCACTGGCCTTCTTCAGGTCCTTTTAAAATGTATCAATATGGCGGAACGTTGATCAGTAGGATAAGATGCAACTTTTGGCAAAGATTAAAAAAATTCTGTAGGTGGGGTTCAGAGCCACCTTAAAGTTTCACAATTTCCGCATTTTTCCGATATATTTGATATTTTCACATCTTCACAAGATATATTTCCACAGTGGGGGAAATCCTTGTACTTCAAATTAGGTTTTGAAATTCCGAAGGATGTTCTTATTCACGAGTTGGCTCATAGGAGCCTTTAATTTTTATCTTCAAAACGGAATGGGTATCAACTGGAGTAAACTGTGATACGTTTTGTTATTTTTCTCGATTTCTAGTTTCCTTCTACTTCCTGAGCGTCACTTGCACTTGATTAACACTGTTTCATCCACCAATTACAGATCAACCAATGAATCCTCCGCACCGCAACATGCCCAATGGTCATCCACAGCACACCAATGGTTCACCCCAGCGCCACAGCATGCCCAAAGGTCTTCGCCGGTACCACAGAACTCCCAATGGTCATCTCAGTAGTTTGGTCAGTCAATTCCTTGTGGGTTGGGAATGGTGGGTAAATAGAGCTCTGGATGAACCTTACAACACATATAGCTTACGCACACACGTTCGGCCAGAAGTCCGCTGATTTCTTATTCGGCTTAACTTAGTTGTAGTTAATTAATTTAACTGGTGGGATCCCTGGGTTGGTATCCTTTTTCCCCTGTTTCCTTTCATTTGGGCCTTGGGTTCTTTTGCACGTTATTCGATTACTGTGTTCGATCGGCTCATTTTTTCTCCGAATGTGATTCGGCTTCGGCTTTTTGCGGAAACACTTCTTCGTTGTCGTTATCATTTCTTTCTCCCGCATAATTGCGCGAAATTAGGTTGATCAATAACGTTTCACTTGACAGTTCAAGCGCTGTATTTAAGTGAAACTTTCTTTCTTTCTTTTTCTTTCTCTTCCTTCCGTAAGGTTCACCCAGATATGTAAATTATGTCAACTTAGGAAACTGAAGGCTGCAGGCCATTCAACTGTTGGAAGGAGACCTTATTTGGCCACTCCATTAAGGGTTTACTGGCCCCGTCTAGTTACAGACAGACAGTTAGGTATGCTGCCATTTTTGGCTGGCTATTACCTCTATGAAATTGGCTACATGTACGCAACAAAATTGGCACACAGAACGATAGATTACTTGAGAGATTTGCACGGCATTCATTCCAAAAACAAAACGCCAACACAGGCTTGATAAGACGTTATAAACAGAGGTAGTAGCTCACTGCCAAATTTGCCATCATATGCTAGATTACAGGTTAATCATGACATTATGGGATATTATGGGACAATGCACACACCTTAGTGTAAATAGTTTACAAATTGTAAGTCTAGTAGCCTTCGAGACAATTCTACTATGCAGTATCATTGGATTCATAACGCCATCGAGAAAAAGTGCTACTGGCCGGCCGACACAGCGACGTAAGCCATTACGGGCTCGGATGGCAGTTAGTGACAACCGCTGGCTTGAGGTTAGTGGGGCTAACTGCGCGATACAGCCACGAAGTTGTATCACGCCGGGAGATAACACCAGTTCACAATCAGTGCTTAAATCGCGTACCGTTGATTATTGTACACTGTGCCGGTGAGTCTGAAGGTAATCTCTATAAAGTAGTATCTTGGAAGATAGCAATGGCTGTGTTTGGTGTTCTCTTCTACACAAGTTCGGTTCGGCTTTCGATTCAAAATTTCGTCGTTTTCGCTTTCGATCTCACTTTTTTTGGCTCTTCGATTTTGTTTTCGAATTCGGCTTGTTTGTTTGTTCACTATTTAACTGTGGACATCTGAAGGCTTGGTATCGAGAAAGACTCGATAGCAAGCCGAAAGATGACCCCTCCGTACCGTCTAGGTTGCCCTAGGGTGTTCCGTTTTATGGACACGAGATTGCTCTTCGGTTTCCCTGGACGCTAGATTTTTCACGGAGGAGCGCACCCCCTCGTGTATAGTTCATAGGTCCTGTGTCATAGTTAAAAGATAAGTGTAAGAGATCTGTATTAGAAATAAATAAAAAATAAATTAAATAACACTTAAAAACTTGGTGTGTCTTGTGTCTTTATTTTAAAACCTGATCTACTTGATCGCTAAGCAACGATACTAATGGATGATTTTATTTCAGGGACAATACTAACCCAATGATTACATTTCAGATAGGAAACGTCCTCTTTTTTGTTCAATGAATAAACTCTTTTTTTTTCGGCGAAAATCTCAGCGACGTACGAAACAGTTCTTTTTTTTTCTTCGATCTTCAACGCAGCTTGTACACATTCGACAAAATTCCATGTACTTCAACTTGCGATCGGTCTAGGTAAGAATTATAGAAATGTGATACGAGTGTGCAAGCCATCTTATGGCGCTTTTTTGTTGAGAATAAAGTTTGAAATAAATGTCTGGCAGTGTGTTCAGTTATTTCCATCTAAAAGTCTGCTTGTGTGCTTTATACGTGTACATGTCTTTTGTGGTTTTCTTCACGGCAACATCCATTCTAAGAATCAGTATGACATAAATGTGTAAGCCAAGTTGTAAGGATCATAATACAACGCAATTGAAAATAAAAGATCGCCGTTGTTTCATTTGTGTCCAGTGTATTTTTCTAGGCAACTAATATTTTAATTTCAGGAACATCTCGCAGCGTCTAAACCCAGCAACGTTTTAAATTTAAATCACCTCTATGGATGTTTTAGCTATTATAGATGTCGCTACTGAACTGCATTTTCTTTATGGTTCATCACTTTTTTGGTGTGCGTTCATCACTTTCTTTGGTGTGCGAATTCAAGACGCATGAAGCCTACTGACAGTAATTAGAAGGTCGTATTATTATTATAAGCTTTTTAGTTCAGCACAACATTGGTCAATTCGATGAATCACCATTGAACGGTAGTGGAGAGGGAAGTGCAATGAAGAGAGAAAGTCTTTACAAGAACCATAATCTCAATTGCGCCAAGTTTAGAGTTTAACGGTGTTGCAGTGGTTTTCTGTGCGCTTCTTTTAGTTATTAGTAAGCAGAATCAATACTTGCCAGCTACGGCCGATCAGAGGCAAACACAGAACTTACAATGCTACAATGCAAAGGTGACAGTGGAACCCAGACTGGAATGTAAGTAGTATCCTTTTAGTATTTAAGTTGTACCATGCTATATAAAGGGGCCACTAAAGAGGTAAAAGCCCGGATCAAAATCTGTGGCTTTCATGGGATTCAAACCCGACCTCTCCTTGTTACTGCTACGATGTTACGTACCCTGGTGACATGTTATATTAGTAGGCGGCCACTTGAAGAGAGGTAAAATCCCGGACCAAAATCTGTGGTTTCAATGGGATTCAAACCTGGACTCACTATTTTATGAATGACACTGTTTGCCGTTTTCTTAACAAGGCAAAAGTTGATTAAGTTTAAATACTTACCGATGGAAGCAGGACTAAAAAAAACCCTCAAGGGCTTTTACAAGATAGTTCCCTTTGTTACTGGTGAAATTTTCTCCATACTAAATGTGGCATGTTCTGTTCCTTGTTTAGTGTCCTCCATTTTCAATTTCCACAAGGTAGATAACGGACGCCAGTCTGAATTTGGAATATGGCCCAGGATAAATGAAGTGGCTTGGTATATCGTTCACACTTCACGTTACAGGAATCACAGGTACGTGCTACCTTGATCATGTCCCACTCAGCTACGATTAAAACAGTGGCGGATCCAGATTTTGCTTTCACAACAGGCATTTGGGGTGCGCGAGCAACGGCTCCAAAGCGCTATCCAGCACACAAACGGGAGGGACTGTGGAAGTTACAGTATCGCGTGATAGCTAGCAGATCCTGCGTGACAGCTATTGGAGTCTAGTTCTGGTAGTGTCTGCAGTTTTATTTGTCGAGAACCGATATGAACAAATCGACCTGCAAAACGAACAAATGATGGTAATTCCAACGATCACATTCAAATGTTTCGTCACTTGTGTTTGATTTGTTTTTCTTTAGCCAGGATCACTCCGCTCAGAAAATCTCTTTGAGATTTCAAAGGAGAAACCCAGTCACTGTTTTTCAACAACAACAACAACAACAACAACAACAACAACAACAACAACAACAGGGATCATCTTTGTCGCATGTCGCCGTCGTTCCTTAGTTTGTTGTGAATCAAGAGTGGAATCGGAGAAACAAGCTGCCGGATTAAAAATGCTGAAAATGCTATGAAGTTCACTCAAACTTCAAGGTAAACTTATTACATCGTAGAGATATGTACACATAATGAAAAGGGAGAGAAGGGGAAGGGGAGGGGGGACGAGCGGACATTTCGGTCCTCTTTTGTATTTGTTTGGGGGGGGGGGAGCGCCCCTCTCCCAGACCTTCCCTATATCCGCCACATGGAACAGTCTTAGGGTTTTAACTGGCATACTTTTGTTTCTTTTTGTTTTTTTTCCTGTTGAAGACCGACTGTCATTTGCTTACAATGCTACTTCAGATTTTGTACGTGAAGATCAGTGATTCTTACTGTGTCCTTTTTACTCATGAATACGGGTAGCGTTGAATGAGTTGTGTAATATGGGTGGGGAGGGTGGGAGTTACACGCAGGGTGTGGGCGGGGTGTCGGTGGACAAAACGCCTAGGAGATTAAGGGGTCCGAAGGTGTGCAGAACCATTTTATTTAAAGCGTTCAATATCCATTGTGTGAAACGAGAGAACTTGATGACGAAATGCGTTGAATTTGTTGTGATATACTCCTTGCTATACTCCTAGTCTTATCATGCGTCAGAAATAGCAGCTGCGTACCAGAATAAGTCAACACTGTGGGATCTATAAGCACGTAAGCTGATTTGCTTTTCTTCTCCTCTCTTACAGGAGGAGCTATTACCAAACTCTGTATTTCTTCAAGATCTGCCTCCATAACAGCATCCATCAAGTACAGATACCCCTTGCTTATAGGCGTCTACTTAAAGAGGTAAGCAACCATGTTTCTCTTTTTGATTCCACAAATATTCAACATCCAATTGCCCTTACTGATGATTGGTCATGTAAGGTGTCAGGTGTTGATGACACCAACGATAAGAAAAAGAAAAATCGTAAAAATGGGAGATCACATGGCGCTAAATTCTGTTCAATAGAAACAACCAGAAAGGAAAGTATGCAATGATAAGAAAACCGCCCTTTAAGAGAAGCCAAGCAAAAGTACTTTACGAAAATGACTAAAAACCACAGAGATTAAAGAGTAGAGCCTGTGTGACAGCTTGTAGAGTCCGGTTCTGATGAGTCTGCAGTCTAATATTTGGCTAGAATCGAAATGAACAAATCTACCGTGCAAAACAAAAAAGTGATGGTAATTTCAACGATCGTATTCTAAGTTTACGTTATTTGTATTATTTGTTTTCCTTTAGGATCACTTCGCCCAGAAAATTACTTAGGGATCATGTTTGACGCATGTCGCCGCCGTACTTTGGATTACTGTTAAGAGTGGAATCAGAGAACCAAGAAGCTGGAATTAAAAATGCTGATAATGCCGTGACGTTCACTCAAGCTTCAAGGTGACTCACTAAACCGCAGATATATTAACACACTTTGTAACATCGGCTGAACCCTCTTACTCACAGGGTCTATTTTGACATTTTTTCTCCGATACTAAGGTGTAGAAAAAAGGACAGCATTGAATTTATAAGAAATGCTGCAAAAATAATGGAGGGCATTTAATGGACTCGATGCACCACACCCATTGGAAGGGGGAGCAGTTCATTATAGTCATAGTCTTGTCATGCGCCAGAAATAGCAGCTGTGTACCAGTATAGTTATATTGTGGATCTTTCAGCACGTTTACTGATTTATTTTACTTTTTGACTTTTGCAGAAGAAGCTATTCCCACCTGACTTTATTTCTTGAAGATCTACCACCACGACCGCATCCAGCAAGTCTCCAAGTATAGAAACCCTTTGCTTTAGGTTTATACTTCAAGAGGTAAGCAATCACTTCCCTCTTTTTGATTCCACAAATGTTCAACATCCGATTTTTCTTTACTAATGGTTTGTCAGGTCAGGTGTCAGGTGTCGATGCGACCGGCGACGAGAATAAGAAAAATCGTAATGATTTGAGATCACATGGCGCTAAATTCAATTATTTAGGAAATGCCTGAAAGAAAAGAACGCATTATAAGAAAGTCCTCCTTTTCCTCTTTTACACTCAAACATGTGGCAAACATATAATAGAAGCGAAAAAATTCCGGAAATAAAAATTAAAACCGTAAAAATCGCGTCTTGAATATGTACATACCGCAAGGCTTCCGCCATTATGAGCAGCTGATTTCAAATGCAAATTACTCGAAATCATGTGCCATGTCGTCCGGGCCTTTTTCGCGTGACGCGGCCCAATTAAAACTTACAAAAAAAGGTTTCTCTTGAATAAGGGTTATTTAATCTGCATTTCGTTTACAATTATAGAAACAAAGCTTGTCATAGATATTTTAAAATGCTTTATTCGCCGATTTTAAATTTCGTTTGCACACATATTCCGCGAGTCGTTCGTATTTCGCAAACTGATTTCATTATGCGCGAACATTTCTCCTGACAAAGTAGATGTAGACATCACATGTTTTTGTTTAAGAAAGATGAAAGGAAGTTTAAATCTTTTACTAGTTGGTCTGTCTATTTTAACCTGTCAATTCAAATTAACACAAAGATTTGTATTTTTTCGCTATCTTTCTCCTTTGTGAGTGGCCACATCTGTCTGGGACTATCACAGATCACCTATAGCTAATTTCTTTGTCTTGTACACATCCTCGAAGTCGTATACAATAAGTTCCATTAAAAGATTTGTCTATTATATTGCGCGCACGGTTCAGCCTGAGTAAAATTTACAAGGCAATTATTACCAAACCAAAATGCAAGATTTTGATTAGAATGAGTGTATTGACTTCTCTCTCATGGAAGTATCAAGGAGGTGGTTTCCAACCCCGCCATACCTCAGCTTTACCATTAACTGCCGCCAACCCCAACCAAATCCTCATCTACTCCGCCCCTCCTCGCCTACCTCTTCGATCATCCCACCCCCATCTCCACCTACTCAACTGCCACCATGCAAGGAACAGGGCGACCCCGCAGCTGTTCTAACGATGTCTGTGATTGGCGAACAATAGAATTGATGTCACTTGAACAATGCCCCTATCCCCGATCCCTATCCCAGCGGGACAAGTCCATTGTTTCGTTCGCCAATCACAGGCATCGTTTGGACAAGTGCTGGACCACCCAAAGAACAGTACATAAACATGGCACCATAATCTAATTCATATCCTTTGTCCCTCATGAGATCATAATAAGGTAAAGGGATGATATAGCTCAAGGAAGATCTCCAACATATCAGTTGAAGGACTATGTGAAAAACACTCCTAGCTGTATTATGGCCATGTATCTTTAACCTTAAAGGTAGGAACGTTTTGCACTGGCAGCCTCTCAATGATCTAATTGGAATATAATTTTGTCATAGACCGTGTGAACTATGTACGGTATTGAGATATCAAAAAAGACTTAGCTTGAGCTAGTATCATCCCTTGCAATTAATTTTGCGTGATTTATAACTTCCTCGCCTCATAACCATTCATAATTCCCACACCTCCTGATAACTCCTCGAGGTAGTACTCAGTTCACCTTTGTGATAGGCCTACATTAGTTTGGCAAAAGTCAGTCGCGTTGCGGTGATCGTACATCAACAGGTTTCAACTTTGCTGAATCAATTTCATTATTTGCATTGGCTGAACTTGCGTGCATGAATTATAAGTTTTGCACAAATTAATTATGTATAAAATAAATTACAAGTAAAACAGTTGTGATCCAATTGGATTATTTCCTTGGTTTGTCGGTAATACAAGACAGTGGTCACTTATACAGGCTTCCACAATAAATAATTAGTTTCGTATTTAAGAGCAAGAAGAAATAACATTGGTAAAGAATTAGTCATATTTTTTCGAAAGAATTAAGCTCATTTTCCTCCCTTCGTCAGATTCGCGATTTCGAAATAAGGTTTTCGTAGCGGACAGCTATTTTTTAAAACTATTTAACTTTCAAATTACGGTTATTGTGTAACTTCATGGTATCATACATGCAGGTATGGTATAAACAAGTCATCCAAAAATACCTTTGTTTTCAAACGTGAAGCAACTGCAGTGTTTCATGCAACATCATTTTTGATATTAGGAATGACTTTAAAAAAATATTTCCTAGGGGCTTGCATTTCAACGTGACAATTAGAAAGAAAACAAGTTAAACTCTTACTACTGGAGAAAATGAATGTTATGGTGATGCCTTAGAAACGTTACAAAGAATTGGCGCAACTTCGCTCTTCAGTCTTCTTTTGGAAACTGCCACTGATCATGATCATGGAAGCACATTAGGCCCTCTATTATTTTTAATTTATATAAACGATTTACCAAATTGCTCCGAAAACCTGAACTTCAAAATTTTTGCAGATGATACAAATGTATTTGCTTCTGCGAATAACTTGAAAACTTTTGAAAATATAATGAATTCAGAACTAACAAAAATTAAGGAATGGTGTGATATTAATAAATTATCTATAAATATGGCAAAAACAAATTTCATGATTGTTAAATCTGCAAGGAAAAAAGATATGGCTATTGACATACAAATCAGGAGCAAGGATGGTTCGTGTCATTCTTTGGAACGAAAACATTGTATATATATATATTAAATATTTAGGAGTCATGATTGATGACTGTATCTTGGAAAAATCATATCTCTTATATTTGCTCACGAATATCACGAAGAAATTACAGAAATTATATCCAAACTAAGACACTACCTTTCTATTAATCAACTTAAACAAATTTATTATAACCTAATATATCCATATATATCTCATGCCATCTTAGCAAGGGGTAGCGCCTACACATCACATCTTCAAAAAGTTCAAATTAAACAAAATCACGTAATAAGATCAATATTCTTTGCACTATCTTATGGCAAAGAAACGGAAAGCGCTAAGCCATTCGCCAGTATTGAAGAGACAGGAGCGCCACAACGAAGGAACAATAACAGCTTTAATAGCAACCAAACGTTCGTACAACAAGATGGCCGCTCAGGATAACACGAGCAAGGAAAAACATGCGTGCGCATACACTAGTAACAATGCCGCAGGCACAGCCTGCTGGCGTAACCTCTTCTTCCATGTAAAATAATGCGAGCTAACTAAATGTCTCTGTTCGAAGGACTGAAAGTACTTTATGAAAACTAGAATCTAACACCGAACCGCAGAGGTGCCACATACGGGCTAAAATCTAACATAGTCATTAAGGTATGAAGGAGGTCTACGCTGTCTTTGGGGTCTTGGGCCAAGAGGTTCTGGAGATGAACTGGGAGAGGACCACATGGATTGATCTGGGGCTGTGATGCTGGTGCTAGACTCCTCTTGTACAACGGGCGGAGAAGGTATGCGAATGGGGGCATCAGGTGTAGAGTTATCACTGGTGAAGGACGTGAATTGCTCTTCGTCAGATGGCACGGTGATAAGCTCAGGCGGCGCCGGAGGGGGTAGCCCTGGGTGTACTGTGGCTGGAGGCACTGCGGGGATTACAGGAGAAGGCTCGTTGTACTCGTCTCGAGTGGCGGGAAGACCGTGGTGGTTGGACACTACAACAGAGGGAGGCACGGCATAGCACTCAGACAACTTGACTTTGTAGGAAATAGCTCTGAGTTGTGAGCCACTAAACTTCTTCACGAAACACCAAGGAGGGTCGACGGAGACGACAATATAGCGATCACGAGCACGGGACTTGTCCTTGTCCGAGATAAGGTAGACAATATCTCCGACTAGTAGCGGGGGCGTGTTTGGGACAAGACCACGAGGGTTTTTGGACTTCTCACTAAAGGCGTGGTTAGTGGCACGATGCTCGTGTTTGTCGAGTATAAGTTGGTAGTCAGACAGCGGCAACTGTTCATGAGTGAATTGGTTGCGCTGAGTCCACAACTCGCGCGATGATAGGCCAGGGAGACGAAGACGGGAGTTAAGGCGTGCGGTGGCAAGAGAGAGACCAACTTCGTTTACTGGTTTTCCACCGGGTTCTTGGCGAATGAGTTCTTCTTCAAGCTCGCGGACAGCCTTCTCCGCAACGGGGTTCTTGTTCTTGTTCTTCGCATGACCGACCTCGATTGTGACGTTGAGGTGTTTGAGTGAGTCGTTGTTGCACAAGGACTTGAAGCCAGGAGCGGGATCTACACGTATAATCGCTCTTGGGCCATCGAGTGGGTGTAGACCAACGATTAGTTGTGTGAGGGCATCACGGAGGGTATCATGCTTCTCGTCGCGTAACAGGCAAGACGCTGTAAAGGATGTGGTGCATTCTCGAAGCACAAGGATCAACTGACGATTACGCTTGATTACGTCCGCTGCGAAGGAGACGCCCACAACTTCAGGGGGGTCGTCAGAAGACTGAGAGACCAATGATTTCGGAAACGTCAGTAGGGAGGCACATGTGTGACAGGCAGATGTCACGCGGGAAATGGCGTCGTTCATGTCCAGAGCGAAGAACTGACGTTGAAGCACCAGTTGGAATTGGTGGCGGGATGGGTGGTTGAGCTTAATGTGGAGGGCGGTAAGGAGGCCATCCAGAACGGACCGGGGAACGACGATTGCTTCGGTAACTGGAAGAAATGGTTGAGAGTGTTTGACTACAAGAATGCCGTCTCTAGCAATGGAGGTGGAGCTGAGATAGCGCTTAATGTCACGAATGTTAGTTAGTTTCTTTGACGGGCGAGTGCCTTGTTTAAGATGGGCGTGAACTCTGCGAAGGTCAGGACAATCGTTTTGGATCTGCAACCAGGCTGATCTTGTAGTGAACGGGAGGTTAGACTTATTGTTGAGGATGTCCTGGATCGAGACGCTTCGCACAACGGAGTCTTCCATTTCGTGGACAAAGTTGCAGATCTGGCAATTGGGCTCGGTGCAGTCGGGCGCGTTGCGGCTAGTGAAGTCAGACGGTAAGTTAGCCTTTCCAGCCAAGTGTTGTAGACTGACTTGGTAACGGCTGACAGTTGTTAGGAAGGAAGTCACTCGTGGACTTGCCGAGAATTCGCCTCGGCAACGTTTGTCGATTGACTGAACGCAGGGTTTACTATCGGCTAATACAGATGTGGGATGCTGCGACTGAATGATGAAAGGAGAGAAGTGCTTGACGGCGGCAGCAATGCACAGTGTTTCAACTTCGCAGGGAAGCCAAGTCACTTGGTGTTTGCGAAGTTTGGCACTAAAGAAGCCGGCTAGGTGAAGGTGATTGGCACGCGAGACGTACAATGTAGCACCGAGGCCTCTCTTGGTGACGGATCCATCGGTGACTATCCAAAGGGTATCTGATGGGCGAGGGAGAACTATGGATTTGTGTTTAGATAGGGCCTCCTGTGCAGTCTTGAACCTGAAGGTAAGGTTCTCATCCCACAGTAGTTTGTCGTTAGACTGAAGGCCGGTGAGGGCGTACTCGAGGGGATCAACCACATCTGAGCAGTTAGGCAGCACGCGACTGAGGACTTTATAGGCACGGATAAAAGACCGCAGGCCTTTCACACTTTGGGGAGGAGGACATGATGCCAAGACGGCGATGCGATGAGGGCTAGCTGATAGTCTGCCTTGCGACCATATCCAGCCAAGGATGGTGGTAGACATTGGACAAATGACGGTCTTCGTTGGAGACAGACGAAGGTTACAGTTGTCGAGGGCCTCAAGTACCCGTCTCCAGTTGGTCAGGAGTGTTTCAGGCGTATCGCCGCCGTAGTAGAGGTCGTCAGCAAGTTTAGCCACACAGCCTTCTTGAATCAAGTCTCCCAGAACGCGACACATCATTTCTTCAAGGGCGGTCTCGGAGCCTGGCATCCCCATTGCTGATCTTGTGTATACCCGGATTCCTTTGAAGGGTGTTGCTACACCACAGTACTTCAGAGAAGATGGAGAGAGAGGGATCTGATAGAATGCTCGAGTGAGATCGGTTTTGATCATGTAGTGCCAGGGAGCGATGGTGCGCAGGGTTGTGTCGACGTCAGGCATTAGTGATGGCTGAGGTTTACTATACCGCGCAACGTCGGCAAATGCAGTCACGAGTCGGTGACCACCAGAGGGCTTTTTCACGAGGAATGAAGGGTTAAGATATTCGACAGTTATGCCGAGGTCCTCTGGGCGACGGAAGACCTTGGCTTGTTCAAGCTCGTCAAACTTAGCTTGTAGCTCTAATAGTTGGTTACGGGAGTATTGAGGAACGCGTCCTTTCCGTTGAGGGGGCTGTACAGGACCAATATTCACTGTTGCTTGAATGGGGCCAGCCGAGCCGTTATAACCACTTATGTCAGGATCAAAGACGCTATCGTATGTCTGCAACAGCTGTCGGAACTTGAAGCGGGTATCTTCTGGCAGTAAGTTGTCAGGGTCTACGGACACGGTAGACGAGAAGGGTGGGGAACTCTTGGGCTGTGCGGGTTGTGTCTGATTGGTGGGTGCTGAGGTGGTGGTCAGTGATGGTATGACCGCTGTAGGTAGAACCTGGCTGAGGTGCTCGTGGCGGCCGATGGCTTTAGGTTCATCAGACGTGTTGACTAAACGGATCTTGGTTCCTACGGCTTCCAGAATTTGGGGCTCAGGCCAAATGCAGGTAGGTTTGGTATGCTTTGATATGGGAGTGTCTGTACGTGGTTGGAGGGCGAGTACACGATCTTCTCCTAGGTCGGAGGGGACATCCAGCTCCACGTACTCACCAGGCCAAACAACAGTCGGGGACGAGGATGCGCGTAGGATGTAACTTTGCGCGCGCCGCACAGCATGGGAGCCAGTGGTTGGGTCACCAGTAAGTTCATAGTGGATGATTTCTGAGTTTTGAATTCGTACTTGGCACTTTGCAGGGCGAACTGTGATGTCGTTGGTAATGAGAAAGGGTGTGCCAGCTAGAACATCTACGTCTAAGTCATCAACAACGAGGGCATCAAGAGCGAGTTGTTTGTTTGCTCGGGATAAAATGAGACGTATCCCACCGCTGCCACCGCTGCCACCACGCCAGTATTGAAGAGACAGGAGCGCCACAACGAAGGAACAATAACAGCTTTAACAGCAACCAAACGTTCGTAAAACAAGATGGCCGCTCAGGATAACACGAGCAAGGAAAAACATGCGTGCGCATACACTAGTAACAATGCCGCAGGCACAGCCTGCTGGCGATTAATAGCGGAGCACTTGCCAGGCCGAAGGCCTGGCTGCGCAGCTCCATACTCACAGAACCTACGCCGAAATTTTTCATGGTCATGGCTAGCGGAATGTTTCGCGGGCGCGTGTCCGCCTGCCGGCCGCCCGCCGTGTTGGAACAACATCCGGGATCTTGAAAGCAAGGCTTTGTTTTTCGTGCGGCCACACAGCCGTGAGCTCGGTAAACACTTTAGTTGTTTTCTTGTGCCTAGCGGAGAATTAAACTCGTTATTTTCCTGCATTTTTTCGCGGTTTGCTACTCAAGACATGGATACCAATTAAGGTATACTCAGAAGCCGCTTTAGTGGAAAAAGACGAGCTTTCAGGGATAAAATCTTGCTTCGAGGAACTTCATGTATTGCATTTTTATCAATGCGGGAGATGATTTCAGAACCAGAAGCGGAGATTTGTATTTCCAAGCAAGCGAGGAACTTAAAGGTAAAACAGATTACAGTTTTCGATGAGAATTTATGTTGATATCAATCTGTGAGTGACTTGTTATTAGTGTTATTGTTAGTTTTGGCGAATTGATTTTAAAACGTGCCTATCTCTTGAATTTCATCGAAGAAAGCTTGAACTCGATGAGCTATAATTACATGGTACGCGTTTTGCTTTTAAACGTAAACTAATGGAGATTTGAATAAATTTTTTCGAAAGAAGATTGTGTTGTCCATTTTTATGTGTTTGTTCATTCATTAGATAGATTGAAAAGCGATTTTATGTAAACAAAACAAGACTTCATTTTATAGTACAGTTCTATCTTCACTCGCATCGCCTTATGCAAATATGTTTGTGTATTTTTCGGTCAATTTTTGACAAACATAAACTGTATTTTATTCGGAAACTAGTGGTACTATTTATTCTAGACAGAGAAAAGTTGTTTTTGTGAACTTTTGTACGGTCTATAAAAATGTACTGTGCAGGCGGTCGCGTAATACTGTTTTTGAGAATTGCTAAAATTGAAAATAGCCCCTTCGTCAATCTTAATTCTTGTGCTTCCAACCTTTCACCTTAGTTAAGTTTCACCTTAGTTAAGCTTGTTCAAAGTGCGACGCTGTTAGGCTTGGGCTATCTATATATATTAAATTTATTAGATATTCTCACAGTACATAATGTTTACTCCTTGCATGCACTTAAATTTACGCACCTATGGCACAAAGGATTGTTACCAAACATTTTTCAAAAAATTTTTATATATACCAACACTGTACATAACTATAATACTATTGTCGGTATACAGCCAATCAAAACCTATATAAATCAGGAGAAAGAACAAATATAGGCAAACAAAGAATCTCTTTTGTAGCAATTGACCTCTGGAAAGATCTCCCATCTGACCCAAAGGATCTAAATGTATTCCTCTTCTCGAAAAATTTAGAACTTTATCTATTGTCAGAACAACACAAATAATTTGTCTTCTCTGTTATGTTTTTCTAACACCATATTGTTAAATTATTTCACTGTAAACATTTTCACTTGTTTTAAATCCTTTCACCTGCTGTAAATGTTTAACAAACTGTGGCTGGGGGCTCACTAGAAAACTCACCCGTTAATTAAGCTCCCAGACTCAAAATTATATTAACTATTTAAATTATTAGTACTTAGTTCAAAATGTGTGTAGGTATTTTTAAAATATAGTTGTAAAAACAATGAGTCAATAAAGTATTGTTGTTGTTGTTGTTGTCATCTCTCTCTCTTCTGTATTTTTTTCTACAACATCCACACTGTTGCATTTTTGCGAGTATTGCTGTTATTCGTGTTCATCACTTGTTTTTACATTCTATCTCATCGAAGCAACATTCTCTCGCGGTATTATTCTGATCGCACGAAAACCTGTACGCTGATTGACACATTAACCCGGCATTATGCGCGAGATAACATGTGTTAAACAAGGCGGTAAGTTAGCAATGGTGAGTTACCAGAAGTGAGTTACAGTAAAAACCCGCATACAAGAACACCCATTTTCGGGGTTCAGGCTGATTGGGTTCTTATATATCGGGTATTTTAGGTGAAATCAGCCTGAAAGTGTTCTTAAGTGTTCTTAATTTTTTTACTTTTAAAAAAATGTAAAGGATTTACTAACTATGATGAAATGCATAACTTTGAGAGAAAATTAAACTTAGACAGAACATTAGAAAATAAATTGCACAACCGAGCTTTCGACTGGCATCCGCTAGTCTTCCTCAGGGATTAGAACTATGGAGGCTTGTTTACGTGGAGGTTGTCGTTTGTGATCAACACGTGATCATAAGATGGAATCGTGTGTAACACAAAGTTTTGATTAATAAAATCTTTTATGATAAAAAAATATATTAAAATTAATTCCAATCAAAGTGTACCTATCTCTAGTTTCTTAAATCTGAAGCCTTATTTTAAAAAATTAAATGACAACATTAGACTTTGTTAAATATGCACTTGTGATGAGATCTATACATCATCAGAGCCATCTGTTATCAACCAGGCAGTTTTTGTATAAAGTATTTAATCCACACTTAAAACTTGTAGTCCTTCAATCCTTGGGGGGGAGATATTTGCATCATTAGAGCCATCTGCTGTTATCAAACAGCCAGTTTTCTCAAACAATCTCTTAAAAAAGTGATGATCTGTACAACACTGTGACCAGGCCTCTCCAGTCCACTGGGTCATCAATATCCTCCGCTCCTTTGCTGATAGTCTATCATGCCATTTCTCTAGATTTTGCTTCTCTTCCAACCATCTTTCCAATGCTTCACCTATTTTTAACTTTCATGATTCGCCCACAACCAGCATCAACTGGCTGAATTTTGTCCGTATGGTTCTCAGGTAGCGTGTAAACTGTTGTATTTATCTCATCTCTGCATGTTTCATGAAACTTCTGGCTCTGTTGGAAACTAACATTATCTGCACATAGAACTTTTTCTTCTTTGTCATCTCCAGTTCCTGGAATAAGTGTGTTATTCGTCCACTGCATATTTATTTCCTCGTCCATCAACGCATTTTGCTGAAAATACACATCCACTCTTTTGCCATAATTTCCTTTTTCTTCATTGGACACATTCCCTTTACCTCTAAAGACTAGAGCAGGTTTGACATTTTGCACTCCAGTAGCTCTGATGCAAAGTTGTAATGTTGCTTGTCGTTTATCCAAACCTGCTGACGTTGTGACACCCACACTTGTGTTGCACCCAATGTCTCGTAAGTCTTATCCTGCTCATTTACGTCAAATGGTAGAGGAACTTGGTCAACATTGTATATATTTCTTGGCATCCATCTGCCATACTTTGAATCGATTGTAGAGGACTTGTTTCGTTTCCTGCTTGTCTTCCATGATCTTCTTAAATCCCTGTGTAATTTTTGGATTGTTTCCCGCCCATTATCCGCACATACTTTTTTCTTATTGGTCCTTCTCCTAAGTACAATGCGATGTCGTCTCTTAAATCTTTGGAACCAATTGCTACTTCCTTTGAATTTTGCAGCTTCCTTTGGGCCATAGCATGCAGCAATTTTCTCTTTCATTTTTTTCTTGAACCAAAGTTTGGACACTTTGTTCCCAGCTGTTCTGCGTAGTTTGAATTCGAGAAGTAAAAGTTTAGAAGCCTCAGGATATTTTTCAGTGCGCTAGGATCTATTTCCATGGATCCTTCTCCTTTTTCTTATTGGCCTTCCATCACCTGTGTTCTGCTTCTTCTTATTCAGAGTCAGTTCTGCAATAATTTTGTTTCTGCATTTTTCCCACTTAAACACTAATGACCTGTTAACTCCTTGTTGCTTTGCCACAGTCCGGTACTTATGTCGTGATGTTTTCATTGAATCTAGCAGGTCTAAAGTTTTCATCTTAAATTCAACAGTGTAGGACCTACGAGTGTTCGTTCCCCTTCGATTGTTGTTGCGACTTTGAGATTGATTTGTCGAATCACACGGGGCATTTCCAATTTGTAGACTTCCATCCATCATCTCTGTGTTTCCTGTGTTGGCATCAAAAACAATTGTTGATCCATTTGTCGATTCCGAGCTCTGCCTATTTGAGTTCTGTTTACAGTGTTTGGCGAAAGTAGGATGCTTGAACTGCACGTGGCTGTCCAGGTATTGTTGACCTTTGAAGGACTTGTCGCAGTGTTCGCATTTCACTGTGGCGCTGTTGAGTTGAACTGTCTTTTCCAATGTTTTTGTAATGTCGTACAGCTTTCCATCTTTTAACTCTACCGATTTTCGCAAACCACAGGCGAACTAAAGTACGATTCATCTTTCGCAATCGATTCCAAACAGAGAAGGAAAGCAAAGATTCTCTCCAAGCATCCCACAACTCTTCACGGCGCGGGCACGAAACCGAGGCGGTTAAAAACTTTTTCTGTACAGCGGTTTTACAAAAGACATTTCGAGCTGATGGAGACTTCCATGTTTGTTTGTATAAAAAGTCACCCACATTTCACGCAAATCAAGCTTTAAAATGGCAGGTGAATACGAATTTTATGTCCAGGCAGCATGCGTGGGTACCATGCGTATTTTATGAATGCAACTGTATATATTGGGGAAATCTTGGACTGTGAAATTAAACCGGAAAATGATCACGACAAATATGCAGTGGCCGTGAAAAACAAAGATGGGGTGCTTGTTGGTCACGAACCGATCGAACTTTCCAAGATTTTTCATAAGTTTCTGTCACAATATGGGCAAATTGAGGCCGAGTGTATTGGCAGCAGATTTAATACTGGTCAAAGCAAAGGGCTAGAACTTCTTAACGACTTTAGACTTGTTGGCAATGCTCGCTACCTGAGAAAAGTGATAACAAAGTTACAGAAAGAACAGAAGAGAAAAGATACAGATTGGAGAATAAGTGACCTACGGAAATCTGACGTGCAAGATTGATCTGCAAAGGTACTTTGTGTATTCAAATTAAAACAAAGACGATAGAACTGCATACATATTGCATGTTTTTGTGTTTTCTCCTTATCATTGCCCTGTCTGTTGAAAATAAAGGATGTGATTGACACTTTGACAAATGGTGACTTTCATTTTATTGCATATTTTTCATGTAATTATAAGACTTTTAATTCCAAATACAGTGGTTGTACATTTGCTATACACAGCAAGTGAAATTACTAGCATTTATACAGAGATCTTAGTGCAATACCACAGTAAAGCTACAGACACTGTTTGTTCTATTAAACTGAAAAGGGAAGAGTTTTTATGTATAAGAACAATTTTCAATTTTCAAGCTGAATGTGTTCATATATATATATATATATATATATATATATATATATATATATATATATATATATATATATATATATGCTCCTTTTTTTTTATCAAATTTCAGCCTGGGTGTTCTTAATCCACATGTTCTTGTATGCGGGTTTTTACTGTAACGCCTGTGAGTTGCAAGATCATGAATTTCCAACGTCTTGCCAGCAAGATCTTGAATTTTCAATTATGATCTTACCGACAAGATTTTTAATTTTGAAAATCTTGCCGTTGCCGGTATGAATTTTCAAGACCTTGTCGGCAACATCTTGAACATCTTTTCTCAAACTCATTAATAATTCATGACGAGAACACAAAGGAAATCACTACCAAGAGGTTTGGAAATCGTTTCTTAATTTGCATAGATTTTGGAGATTTTATTCCTTCGTTTTCTCCGCATTTAACGATCAGTTTGAGAAGCTATATCAAACACTCGAAACAGTGTTTCATCAGATTTCCAAACACCTTGAAGTGGTTTAAAAAAACTCGGCTACGCCTCGTTTTTCCAATCCACTTCTCGGTGTTTGGAAATCTGATGAAACACTGTTCCTCGTGTTTGATATATTACTTCAAAATGTTTATCTACAAGATATATAGACTTGTACATCATCTAGTTCTCTTTCGGATTCTCTCTCGTCTTTCAAACAATGCGTATTTGTGTCACACTAAGACATGTTTTTAATTCAGACATAACAAATACAAACACTTATTTTAAAGAAATCAAAGATATTTGGGGCATCACACTGCAGCATCCATTAAACTCATCCAGACATACTACAAAATTACATGTTAATGACAACAGCCACCCAAGGCGCTGTAAGATTGTTAAATGTTTTGCGGTCCCTAATTTCAATATTATGTTGCGATGTGTAACAGTACTGAGATTTCTGCCCCCGGTTGTTGAAAAAGTGAATAGCGCTATCCACCGGATAATCTCTATCCAGTGGATAAGCATTAGCAAAACCAACTGTATTAAACACTGGATAGTGATTTATCCGATTGATAGCGCTTTCCACCTTTTGAACAACCGGGGCCTGATAGATAAAGTTTACACATTCCTAAATCAAACCACTGAACCTTGCCCAAGATAGTCAAGATAGCCACTTTGCTAGTCGATGCATGTCGACTGACTCAACCGCAGTAACTCGAAATGGTGGAATGCAAAGTGCAAATAATCTTCAAAACAGAAATTAACTTGAGTTTGGTATGCTAGCTTTAATTTTGTCATGATACCTAACACAAAACGGGAGCCACATGTTCATTTGTATGAATGTGTTGTATTGTTGCGCGCAACTGAGACATGTTTTTAATTATTCCTGTTGAAATTACAATATTCACTCTCTTTGATGATAAAACAAACCAGGCTATTATTTAAGAGAAACAGCCCGTGTAAGGCTGATCATTTTATTCGCTTGAGCTCGCAGTGGTGACATCTACAAAAAAGGTAAGTCTATTCTTGCTTCGAATTTGCACCGTGCCTAACCTGTAGGTGGAATTCGTTCAAGGTTGACTCGAGTTCAACCCTTTGGCCACGCTTGTGAGTAGCCAACGGATTTGCCCCCCGCATTTCATGATTTGAAGTATTTGTTTCTGATGTTTGAATGTTCTGCCCCACGGCACCAGCAGACAGTTACCGAGCTGGGATAAATAAAGGACCTTTATTTCTTCATTTTATTTCATTTTACGCTGATTTTACCCCCATTTCGCTCGTTATTCAGTTTGCGAGGAAATCTTCATGAGACGATTAATTGCGCGCCAACACTATTTGTCAGCGAGTCAGATAGTGAAGAACCATGGCTCCAGTTGAATTCTCAGCTTAAAATTTACATGATATCGGCGGAAAAGCTACTGAAGCATCACTATATTTCTTTTCGGTATTTTTAACCGATCTTATGAATGTCTATTTTTCTGCGAAATGCTCTAGAAAATAGCTCTCAGTTTAGGCAAGGCACTAGTCCCACGTTGAACTTAACCAGCATTTTTCAAGAGTTCCTAGATTCTGAATTGTAATTTATGCCTTAAGGTGTTTTCGAGTGATAAACACATAGTATAATTTAGTTGTGAAGTATGCAACATAACATGGTATTTCTGACAATGTAGCATCGCGGAACAGGCAGAAATAGCTATTTTGCCGTCACGGACCAGAGGACTTGGTCCGCGTAAGGGGAATTATGGGTATGTTCCTGAGAAATGTATAGTTGTTTCTTTACGAATTTGAATCATTCTAGGTCAACACTTGCTCGAACACCAAAACTTTTATTATATAAATTTTGAGATATTTATTTATAGTAATTATTAGTTTCCGTGTACCTCTGCCCCCAGAGTTGGCAGCACTGCAGCTGATTTTATCATGTTGGCGTATACGTCCCCTTTTTTCCACAAAGTGGTTTTGGGTTTTCGTGTCTTGCGGTGTCGTACTTAGGTACTTTTATGAATATCGATCTTTTGTGATAACGAGTATTGAAATCAAGTGTACGCTGATAAGTTGATGGCAGTCTGCAATAAACTGCCTACGGGGTCCTTGCTGACCTACAGGCCCCTGCCATCGACACAGTTGTGTGTTTTTTTTTCTGGGTATAGGCGTGTAGAGAAAATATGGAGATTGTTTTGCTATAATACTTGTATAAGCAACTCGGTAAAATAATATCAAAGTGCATGTTGTAAAGGGAATCTATCTTAGGATAGAATATAAAGGACTGTTGAAAAGTCCCCCAAACTACTCGCACGCGGACTATCCATTTACATAATTAATTAATTTACATAAAGAATTAATTTACATAATCAAAAATTTTAAAATATATGGTGTTAAGAGTCCCATTTAAAAGGGGTTTTCGGGATACAGAATATTTCTGGGGGAAAGAGAAGGGATACCGTCAACTAATCCCACTTTTTAATTCAATTCTTATTTCAGGAGACTAATTGCATGTCAAGCAGCTAGAAGAATCCTTCGTTCAATTCCCGGAAGATTACCTCGCGACTAAACACTGATGGCTTTAGAAGGGAAAAACGTGTCCGCGCTTTCGCGAAATTCGTTCATCTTTATAGCATTTTATTTCTTTTTCTTGTCAGCCGCGGTGATAAAATTGGCGTATCCCCCAGTCTACTTTAAACAGCTTGGGCTGGGCGCCAGTTACGCAGGAATTCTCTCTGGAACAGCACCTTTCATACGCGGTATTGGTGCGCCTCTTCTAGGATATGTGGCGGACAAAACAAACAAACGGAAAGTTGTTTTTCTTGTTAGTGTCGCCGCACACACGGTCACACCAATATTGCTACTGATTCCTCAACCAGGGAAGCGACTATGCAGTTTCTAGCGCAAAAGTCAATATTCTAATAATAATGGTACAAATCTGAGTCAATTGCAGGACAGCAATGAAGACGAAACTTACCTAAAGATAAAACACGGAAAATATAACCATACCAAACAAATACACAGCGGTCGCGGTGAGGAAATGGAGCTAAGTACATCCGAGCATTCTCATCGTCACAATTTTGAAATTCCTTCAGACAGTTTAAACGGGAATATCCAACAGGCAAGCAGTGACGGGAATTCAAAAGAACTGCAAACAATCTTCCTTATTCTTTTGGCATGTTACACAGTTGGAGAGTTCGTTGGAGCTCCAGCCCGAAATCTCGCTGACTCAGCATTACTCGAGACTCTGGGAAGTGAGTCAAGTAACTATGGCGAGTATAGGCTCTGGGGAAGCGTTGGACAGATCATTTTGTACGTTGCTATTACTCTTGCAGCCAGATATATTCACGTACAGCCATCGTGCGAGTCATCAATTCAAGACGATTATGGGATGTCCATGTATGTGATAACTCTTTCTTTGGTGGTCGCATTTGCATGTGCCATAGCGATAAACTTCAACCAAGACTCCTATTCAGAAACGATCTCTTTGGCACCCAGAGCACAAGAGGTGTCGCTAAAGAATACACTTTCGAACTTTCGTTGTGTAACATTGATCATTATTATTCTCTACCTTGGAATTATGGATGGCATGTTCTTTACTTTTATGTTTTGGTACCTAACTGATATAGGTCCGTCCCAGGCCAACTGGGTCATGGGCGTGACTGGAGTGGCCCGTTGCATTGCGGCTATCATCATGTTCGGATTATCAGGAAAGGTCATCAGAGCGTTGGGCGTCCTTAACACAATAGATCGTTTTCACTCACGTGACAAAAATCTTGACAACCGTTGCTACGCCGCCATATTGGTGTACCAAACTGTAAACAAACCCGAGTCGCGTCCTCTTAATTATACGGGTGCTGTGATCAATTATTCGGTGTGGAAGCAAAAGCGGTCAAGATAGGGGTATTTATTTCGCCTGAGGACGTTCTGCAGTTATGAATCAAAGTAAAGAAACCGACAAATTACCGCAAGAGAGGCGATCGCGATGGATTTCTGCAATTGGTCTGGCGGAATTCATACGGACGAGTTGAACAACAGTGTGAAAAGCCATGCCAGTTATTTTGTTTCTGGACAAGCGGCTATAACAGGGATAGATTAATGTTGTCATTAATACTCGGGAACGACAAAAAAGAGCAAGATGATGAGAAACGTCGAACAAGCGTCACAGCGAGACCGGAGAGAGGAATCAAAAGGAACAAAGAAGCCAAAGCGATTGTAGCCGAA
Organism: Cladopsammia gracilis; assembly: GCA_022457155.1. Classification (NCBI taxonomy): domain Eukaryota; kingdom Metazoa; phylum Cnidaria; class Anthozoa; order Scleractinia; family Dendrophylliidae; genus Cladopsammia; species Cladopsammia gracilis. The sequence goes on from JAJGOT010000087.1 coordinate 1,915,833, forward strand.
AAAATCGCAGCAATTAAATGCAAACTAAATGAACCCGGAGTCGACCGGAGGGCAAATGTCTGATATTGTGTTCGACAACGAATCTCTAAAAGCTAAAACCGAAGCCCCCAAGAATATTTCATGCCTTGCCCTTCTGAAATATTTCATAGTTTCGCCTTTTCTTTTACGCAAATTCGACCAAAACATTCTCGGCTGTTGTTTGCGCTGGTGCGATTTCCGTTTTTATGGCTTCGATACAGACCTAAAACTCCCTGATAAAGTGTGTAGGAGAAATAAAGAACTTTCGCAGCTTATAGTTCGCAAGTGCTGCCCAGTAATCCATCTTCCAAACTGATCTTTAAAAATTCCCCACTCGCATGTCAGGCTGGCATGTACACAACTTGTGTACATGACTGAGTTTATCATTCAGTTTTGTCTGTGCTTCTTGGTCAGTTCCAAACGAACACTAGCCATGTGATTTGAACAGGATTCTGCTTGCCCAGCCTTATACAGCCGGCCTGGGCATTGAGCAGACAATTTCCGTGTTGATTAAAATCGAGGTTTTGAGTCATTCATATGCTGGAAATGTCTCACCTTCGCTAAACACCGGCGCTAAACAAACTTGTTTGCAGCAGTGATTTGTCTTTGCGGTACGCTAACTATAAATACGGACACTATTTTATTATAAACTCATAGTTTAGGCTTCGGAAAGCTTTAAATTTCTGGTGGGTGTAAAGGCTGTTGATTCAACTATTTGAATAGGAGACAAGCAATCCGGCCGGCAAAGAAATATATAGATTCTAATTGCCGAAATTTTCTCCAAATAACGCTGCTTAAATCGCGTTTCCAACTTCTTAGCACGTTCTGAAATGGGAAAAGAACATGTCAAATAAAGATTTTCCCCAGACTTTGCTTCACATCCCGAAGTATTCATTTCTAAAATGCGACAACTGTAGATATGACTTGCATTTGTACGCTATTACTGCTATTACGCAATCGAAAGTGGTACACCAATATGGCGGCGGATCTGTCGTGACGTCACGTGAAAACGATCTATTCACTCTTCCCTATTAATCTACGTATTTGCTTTTGTTTTTTTGGGGCTGATAACGGATCCCTGGCTGGCGATTGTTCCCGAAGTAATGCAAGGCATCGCGTTTGCAATTTCTATGCCAGCTTCTATTTTGTTCTTCGTTGAGAAGTCTCCACCGAGTTTGGCTGCGACAACGCAAGGTAAGTTCATGCAATTTTTGTATTTTATTTTCCACGAAGCGGCAATTTTTTTCTTTTCGTTTTATGCCCCGTCTAGCCGTGGTCCTATTTACGGGTAAGATTCCACTGTACCAAGCATAAAGGCCTGTCCCTTGTTTTGTTGCCCGAGAGAGGCTTTTAGCGGCCAATCTCACTGTCCAGTGAGTGCGATTCGACAAAGTTACAGTTCAAAATAGACTCCAAGCTTAAAGGGGCTATGTCACCAAATTTTATTATTTCTTTGACAATCCAAAAGACACTTTTATAACCCCCTTGAGATTTTTCTCGAAAAATTTCAAGAGGATCTTTTTTGAGCACATGCCGTCTTCAAACACATCTTGGTGAAGCATGAGAAGAGTCAGTTGCTATGGTAACGATATATGACGTCATGAGTAGCATGAGGTCAAGCAAAGTTTAGAACAAGATTGCTTGCTTTTCACCTTTTTTGGTGGAAAATTATAGAAAATGCTACCAAAGTAACAACATGTTTTTAAAATAACATCATATTTTAAAACTGTAGCAAAAAAAATCTAAGATGGCGGCCATCTGTTTTGTCATTTAATTTGGGATGACGTTGAAGATCCCCAGCAGCACCATAACCCATAACATTTATCTTATCTTGTCGAGAATATCGTAGGCTGTCAATTAAAGGTAAAATATACCACGGTTCGGGATAAGTTTAAACATATATTGGGTGCGGATAGTCAGGAAGGAAGTTTCAAGTTCTTTCCCTGTGTATTCATATGTAAAAAAGAAATGGGTCAAAAAGGTTTCGACTTATCAACTTTTGAATATGTAGACAAATTCCTATGGTGTATGTGATTGTTTAAAGGAACTTCCGCTTTGCCAATACTATTGTATTATACTACTTGTTTTCCATTATTTTAGACAACGAAATTTGGGATTTTAGATGTCTGTTGAATTTTTATCTTTTTTTATTTGACTAGTTTTTTGGTAAGTGTCCCAACACTAATGACCTGCATTGTAGTCTATTAGCTTGGACTCAATTTTAGTTTTTTTCAATCAAAATTGAATGCAAGATGGAGATCATACGGAATGGTGGTGTTACACCGCAAAATGTAATACTAACGTAAAATGTAATAACAATCAATGCAAAATGTAATATACTAATGCAAAATGTTAGTATTACATTTTGCGTTGATTGTTATTACATTTTGCGGCGTAACAGATGACACCATTTCCCAATCATATGAGATAATCACGTCCCGTGACCTTCCATATCTTAGACAGCTTTGGACGTACTAGTAGCCCTCCAAGTTTCATAGTCAAATCGTTATTCTTGAAGTTACGGAGTGGCAAGGAGGCGCTGGGGAGAAGAGGGTTAAAGAAATTGTCTCCTCTCTCCGCCTAAAACGTTTGCAATCTCATTAATGACCAACGTTTATCTATGAATAATTAACCTATTGATTATTGTAACACTTAACAATAATTCATGCTTTGTTCAATGCTGTCATATGGGCATTACAGAGGTCCCATAAAACGAAATTAAATCCGGTCTGAATAGGGTTAATGGTTAAGTAATGTTCCACATAAGAACTACAGTAAGCTTCATTGTTCTGCGGCATTGGCTCTTTCTCACATATAATTTCTTTGAGTTCAAGAATAGAGGAGGGGCTGATGGTTCATAATTATATTTCAGTATAAAAGTAAAGAAAATCCATTTGCGTCAAATAAATTGTAGGAAATGTTTGTGCTTAACCAATCAGAATAGCAGAAGGCAATAGCTAATAATTTTGCTTCTTTGATGAACTTCCTCAAATACAATTCTTTTAAAAATTGCATGTTGTGCGATTGGGTCTCAAATTACTTGAAACCTTTAAAAAATCGGACAAAATACACCTTGAACCTTAACTTTTTAGCAGTCTTTGAGTCTAGGCCAATGAGATCACTTGTTGTAACAATGAAAAAAGTTGACATTTCATCGTGCATTGCCGTTAGCACTTTCCTTCTTATGCGGATCATTACTTAATGTTAATTTTACTTTTTACTTTTACTTACTTAATATTTATTCATGTTTTAATGGTATTGTTTCAGGTATCGTTCAGTGCTGTTATTTGGGCATTGGCTTTGGAGCAGGGTCCATATTCAGTGGCTTTTCTGTAGAGAGCATTGGAGGGTCCTGGACTTTCTTGGTGTTTGGGGGAGTAACAGTGATAATGCTCATTTTTTCTGTCGTAACGCAACTCATATCGCAGTATCTGGAGAAGGTGAAGGAAGCCCAGAAAGCCGAAAGCCAAAAAATCGAAAGTGATTCAAGAAATTTGTAACTATATGTATCATATTTGCAGATAATATTCAAGTAGCTGTAAAAATACATTTGACAAAATAATCTTCAAGGGATACAGTGAAACCCGTATTGTGGGCACCTTGGGGAATGCTCTGATGTCCGCTTAATTAAATGCGTCATAATTGACGCTAAATATCATTCAATTGACCATTGGTAATTGCGTTAACTTCATTCTAACCTCTATTATCCTGACTCTTGGGACTTGGGTAAATAGTCCGGATAATCGAGAGTCCGGATAATCGAAATTATAATTCAACACATTGATACACTGCCCAAATATGGTAAAAAAGTTGTCGATAGACGTTATGTCTACATGACATATAACCAGCGATGGCGGTAAATTTCGCATTTTGAAGGAAAGTGAAAATGACTGCTGCCTGCAATTTCGTGTTTTTGGGCGAAAAAGTGCGTGAACTATTAGTTAAAAAAGGGAAAAGAAAGAAAACAAGAGAAGAAAAGAAAAGAGAAAAATACTGTTCACATGATTGGACAAAAAAGGCGCGAAATTTTCGCGTTGTCGCGGTCGCAGTGTTTCTTGGCGTAGTTGAATGAAAACTGGTTCAAAGTTTAACCGCTCGACAAGAAGTGAATGTAGGAGCACAATTTTCGTGAAATTCCTTTGGTAATCACATCTGGAATATGATATAGACTTGATGTTTCCTCAGAAAAGTTTCTGATCTCGTCATTACGGCTGTGGGAGCTAAAAAATGAGCATTCCAAGTTTGTAAACAACATTGATCGATTCAGCTCGTACTTCGATGTTTGAAAATTTGGTGCTTATGGAAGGGACTAAAAAGCCAAATCAACTTCTGGTACGATGTTTTAACCGTTTCTTGTATCCTTTAGCTGTGAATTTTTGTAAGACATACTGTCCACGCTGCAGTTCTTTCCGACTTTTCGCCGCTATGTTTAGGTTCGTAGCCGTGTACATGTGTTTGTTCAATTTGTTTTGATTTTGAATTGAACTTTTTAAGATACGAAACACTTGTAACTAAGACATTCTATGCCATTTTACTGTGTTTTAATTCTTGTAGTCACTACTCTGTCCCGTTCTTTGAGCAGACGAAACTGAGCTCTTCGTAGAAACTGTCAACTGATTGTGTACGCTAAATTAATTTTAGCTTGGCAAAAGTTTCAGCATTCACTGCTTGTTGTTTAAGAAATGGTGCGAGGTAAAATATTGTAGTTAGCCTTTTTACTTAATGAAAGGTTGTAAATCTCAATGATTTTTCTCTCGAAACTGTGATTTGTTATCAATGTGTTGAATTATAAAACAGTTATAGTGTTCAAGCTTGCACAATATTGACAAAGGCGCCACTTTCATTCATGAACTGTGTGATGTTACAAGTTTCGCGCGGTAAAACATCTGTAAGCTTTTTTTTAAATAAAAGGCTTGTCGGCGATATTTTTTCTTCAAACTGTGCTTTGTTATCAATGTGTTGAATTATAAAACTATTATAGCGCTCAAGCTTGCGTGATATCGCCTAATTTTAGCCGACTCGGCCTACGGCCTCGTCGGCTAAGTATTAGGCGATATCACGCGCGCTTTCGCGCTATAATAGTTAAATATGAATATTAATGAGCCATTAATGTCAACAAAAGAACTAAATCAAAAAAATTAGCGAAACAAACAATACAGTACAGCGTTTTAAAGGGAACCTCCATTGTGATAACAAGTTGACGTTAAATTGGTGGAAATAAAGTATAAATTCGATGTTTTTTAATAATAAAATAGGAATAATATAATAAATAATAAATGGATATGAATATCGCCTATTTTTGTTTTTTAACTTCCCGCGCGCCGCCATTTAGAATTTTTATGACGTCATTTTGTTGTCGCTATTGTTAAGAATCGACGTTCTTTTGTTTGGAACAATTGGGCAACCACATGACGTCATAAATATTCAAAATGGCGGCGCGCGGGAAATTTAAAAGGGAAAATGACGAAAATAGGCGATATTCATATCCAATTTTAGTGTACACTAAAATTATATTTCCACTTGTTATTAACATAATTGAAATTGAAACGTTATTTCCAACAATTTTACGTCCATTTGTTATAATAGTGGAGGTTCACTTTACACACCTTTTGGATGGATTAAAAGACTTTTCGTCGCTTCAAAAAAATGAGGTCGGGTTACCGAGGTTCGACTGTGAAAAAATTATATTCTGCAAACTAAGGTAACACGATTAAACTAGGAAAAGAAGCTTTTGATATTAGCAAAGCACATCATAAAGGAAGTGTCTTATTTTACTCTAGTTCAAGATGGTAAGGCGAGGGACCTACATTAATTTAAATAGTTTTTCTATAGCTTCAATCTCTGCAGGTTAATTTTGTGAAACAAGACACATACTGTAGTTTATTAAACCGTTAAGAGGCCCTGCACCTAAGAAACGACCGATGATTCCCGGCGGAAAAATAAAATCGGCCGATTTTTTTGTCACAAGTAAAGGTTGCCAAACTTTATTTAAAAATGAATTTCTTTTGTTTTAGTTTCGCTTTTTTCTTCAAATATCGACTCGCGAAGTTGTGTTGTCTGATGGCACCAAAATAGAGCGTAAAATATGACCATCAGAAAAGAGGTTCAGAATTTTATATCGCAACGCAAAATGATCAAACACTTTCACGTGAGTAAAGACAAAAGCGTATTTACGTTATATAATTCGAAAATCATCGAAAAATTGTCAAAGGGAATGCAGAATAAACATTTAAATATACCATACCAAATTAGATGTAGCGTTAGGTCTGATTTTAAAATAATTATTAATTAAAAGTTCAACACTACATAAGGTAATCACACTGGTAAATCAAAAGCCCTAAGGATAAACCTTACGTCCATGGAAAAACATTTTGTGGCCAAAGTAAATTGACTTTGCACCAAGTGTTAAAAGTTACTGTATTTACCGTTATTTTGCAACTTTGACGGAACACTTCTGTGTTGTCAAGAAGGCTCTCGATAGCGTCGTAAATGCCACATTGAAATTTGTTAAGCACTCATCAACTACCCTAAATAGGTGAAAGTAATGTTAAAAGAAAACAGAGGACCGCAAACGATAATGCTGCTAATGGTATACGTAGGATCTGCAGAAGACCTAATCAGCCAAAAGAAGAAGAGTAAATTGAAGAGTAAATTGAAGAGTAAATTATTGCATTTGGTACTATGCCACTGTCAGTCAAATCTGAACTAGTTGTTTCTTTGTCTGTGGTTCTACTGCCTTAGACTCCATTTACATGGAAAGAGAATGATCCTAGTACTACGATGATCCTAGAAGGTTTATTCGGTTTACATGCATAAATGCAGCTTCCAGAATCAACTTTTCTTTTGGTTTACATGAAAAATTCGGCAGGATGGCCCCAGTACCTTTGAGTTCGGCGCGGTTGCAAAGTAAGACGGCGGCGATATTAACACGCCGTTTACATGGAACTAGGATGTTCCTAGCACTAGGATCATCCTATCTCTTTTCTTTTTAAAATAATCGTTTTATATTTCATGCTGTCCCCATAATTCGTCGGATGCGTCCTATATTGTGAGGCCGGCTTCTATATAGGCTTCCTTGTCACTACCATGCACCTTAAACATTTTGTAGTCTATCGTCTTTTAAGTTATTATAAATTTCTAGTGTATTGTATTATTTATTATCATTATTATTATTATATATATATATTTTTTAATGTGGTTAATGGCAAAATAAAATGAATGAATGAGTGAATGAATCTCTCAGATAGGATGATCCTAGCGCTAGGATCATCCTAGCGCTAGGGCCAAATGCAACCCTTCGCATGTACATACATACATACTTCATTGTCTCCTCCTCAAAGGGGCTTTTCTTAACTTATTACTAATTACAATGCTTATAATACTTAACTTAACTTATTACTTATCACAATACGTAAGCTAAGGAGCATTTACAAAATTGTCTAAAAGTCTGTTCTTTAAAAGACGTTTAAAAACTTTAAGAAAGACTCTAAACTGCTCCAGAGCCCAATAGTTCTATAGTAAAATGTTCGTTGTCCGGAGGCTGTTCTGAGAAGAGGAATGTTTAGCTTTTGGCCACTCCTAGTTGTATGTTTGCTAACTTGTCCGCGGGTAAACTGAATGTAAGCTGAAAGCAGAAAACATGTCGCACTCGGATCATCCTAGATAGGATCATCCCCTTTCCATGTAAATAGGGCCTTTAAACTGACTTAATGAGAGCTGTCACTCAAGTCAAGCCATTCTATTTTTACTTCTTGTCACTAACGTCAGACTATAGTGTTTTCCGTACAAATAAAATACAGACTGGAATTCATTGCTTCGGGATCATGTTGACTAGAAAATATTAGCTATAGACCCAGCTGTTTGCAGTGCTGTAACACTAAAATATTTAAAGGAGCTTAAATGTCATGGCTGTTTTTAATTTTTTGTCTCAAACTGTGCTAGAATTAAAACTGAGCATCTTATTTCAAACACGAAATGCTCTTAAAACACCAAGAACAACACATCAAGTAAATTATTGTTGAAGAATAAACCATAATCAGTTTTTAGCAAATTTTCCAAGTTGCAATCCACTTCCATCCTGGCCATCTGTAGTCAGAGACACTTGTTTATAGTTTCATTATACTCGTAAAGCAATTTTAAACAAAACTGGACCATTATTTTTGCGTTTTCACTGATAATATATATAGATAGGCTGAGCCTATAACAGCGTCGCTCTTTCAACAGAAAGCCGATAATAAACTTAACTGAGGTGAAAGGTCGGAAACAAAATAACTAAGATTGAAGACCGGGCTATTTTTTAATTTTAGCAATTCTCAAAAACAGACTTACGCGACCGTCTGCACAGTACATTTAGACCGTACAAAAGTTCACAAAAACATTTTTTCTCCGTCTAGATACTAGAAAGATTTCTTTCCAAACAAAATACATCTGTTGCTTATCAAAAATTGTCCGAGAAACTGATTTGGAAATCAAAATTGCAAAAAATACACAAACATATTTGCATAAAATCACGCGAGTGAATTTTAGAACTATAAAATCCAAGTCTTGTTTTGTTTACATAAAATTGCTTTTCAACCTATTTAATGAATGAACAAACACATAAAAATGGACAACACAATCTTCTATCGAAAAATTTCATTCAAATCTCCGTAAGTTTATGTTTAAAAGCAAACCGCGAACCATTTATAGCTCATCAAGGCCGAGCTGTCTTCGATGAAAGAAATCAAAACGACTGAATTTAAGCACGTTTATAAACAATTCTCCAAAACTAGCGAGAAGACAAAGAAAAAGTCAATCACAGATTGATATCAACATAAACTCCCATGGAAAAATGTAATCTGTTTTACCAGTGTAAGTCCCTCGCTTGCTTGGAAATTCTTTAAATCTCCGCTTCTAGCTTTGGTTGTGAAATCTGTAATGAAAACAAACATCTCGGATGTTGTGTGGCGTCATACGCGCATGTTTTGCGATGTAATACGCGCCCGCGAACAAACCCTGTCCAACACGGGCCCACCCGCGAAACATTCCCCTAGCCATGACCATGAAAAATAACGGGCATAGGTTCTATGAGTGTGGGTCTCCGCGAGGGCCTTCGGCCTGCAGAGCTCCGCTATAAATAAGTCTTTTAGTTTTTAAAGTAACACTTTAAATGGTGACATGGCCCCCTTTAAAAGCCATTCATTAAAACCACACAAAGGTAGGCTTACGTATTTTTATAACAGTTTTATCTTGTGTTAAAATATCAGTGAAACAAGAAGCTTACACAGCTTGAACTCGTGGCGTCTTGAACCCATTATAGCATTGATTCCCGAGTGTTTCGAGTGCTTTGACGGAGAAACACAAAACTATGTCTGAAACCGATTAAGACTACATTACATTATCTGCATTCAGTAGCCGACACTTTATATAAAGTTATATAAAACACAAAACTTGGCGGAACAAATATCCAACAGCAATAAGCGGCGAACACAATATCAAACGGTCCTATCCATCCATGAACGCCTTGCATTGTCTTGAAAACTTATACGCTGTTATTTTTCCCTCTGCTTCTCAAATCAACACACGGAGAGATTTTTCAGCCATCTGGAAATCAAGAACGAGATCACGAGGTCGCATCAGGCCAGTCAAACTAACGTATACGTGCATAAATTTGATTTAGGTCTCAGTTCGGTAGTTGTGTTACTTTGGACCGACGAATTCGAAAACATCAAATGACGGCCAAAAACAAGCACGTTTTGAGGCAAAACCAAAGAAGTGATAAATGGAATGTTTATGCAAACACCGAAGGAAACGTATCTTTTTTAAAATATACTAAATGCGCGAATCGCTTCTACTAGAACTGGACATTGTTCACTTGTGCCGTCTACCCTTCGCTCATACAGAAGCTCTCTTAAATAGAAAAGAATAACAACTTCAGTATTTCCAAAGGGTATAAAAAAAATTGGGAATCGTGGAAGAAATCTCCAGCTCGTTGTTTCATGTCCATAACGTAAATTGTTCGACTAACGGCTTACTTGACGGAAGAGTTTTGCCGTGAACGAGCTTCATGACATTGCATGCACTGTTCTCCGCACCAGAGTAAGGTAAAGGGAAACTTTTGCAAACTTTTTTCAGTAAACTGTTTTGGTCAAACAGGGAAAAGGCTGAAACCTACAAATGATTATAACTGACAACACCAGGGAGGCCGTTTTTTTTAAAAAATCGAAAACTGAATACAATTATTCTGCTCCCAGACGCGCTGTCTAGCCGTGTCTGTTCGATTATTTATCTCTTTTCAGTAAAATATCGTTTATAGTTATTCTTGGCTTATGCATAAACTCTGAAATAGAAAAAAAATTAACAATTTCAGAGTGTTTGTAAATCGGCGGTGAAACTGAGGATTCATCGTGGATCGGCAAAAGCCACCGACTCGTTTCGTGATCGAAACCTTTTCTGCTTTACGTCTTGAATCTGATTGGTCGCAGAACAATACACATTCCAAAAATAATTTTAGGCGTTCACGGTTTCACTGTAATGATTATGGTCAACTATGAGTATACCTATTTTATTCAACAAGCATCCGGGGTATTTATTTCAAGTTTCGCAGTTTTGGCCTTTCCACGTCAATAAAATGGTTTGAATTTTGGATAATTGTTTTGTCCTTGGTAGTAATAAAACGTAGAGTACATTCAATGACTTCTCTTACCTCATGCACAGTTTCTATTTCATAATGGACGAGTCAATTCCAGCAGTGCCCATCCCCCTCCCGGGCCATTTACACATGTTGCTATCCCGGGGGTGGGGCATTTTTTTACCTTGGCCCCGGGGACGGGTATTAGCAAACCCGTCATTTACCTCGGGGAATTTGACAGCCACGTGGCTTCGGCATCGCAGTTTGACAACTCTTCAAACATGGCATCCTTCAAGGACTTTATTGGCAAAAACGAGGAGTTTGTCGGAGAATGGCTGGTCCAGCAAGGGCTAGAAAAGCTTTTACACATTTTTAAATTTATGTTTGACCGATTTGTTTCTTTTTAATATATCGTAAATCATTTCAAAGGCAAAAGAATTTAAGAAGATTCATACGTCTGTAGCCGCTTCTTGAATTGATGGCCGTTCGAACTACAGCGGAACTTCGATTTCTTGAACCCTCGGTTTCTCGAACTTGTACTTCATGATTTAATAGATGAAAACGGATGAATATATTTAATAAACCTAATTTTTTTCTCAACTTACAGTACTCTAGTCTCTCCACTGACTCTAGCTACAAGACAAATATTATTTAAACTTGAGCTGTATGAACCCGGGGGTGGGACATTTACCTTTTATTTTTTGGCCCGACCGCGGGAAAGCGAACGGCCTACTTGTCCCCACCGTGGGGAATTTACCATTTAAAAAAAAAAAAAAAACGCAAATGCCCGGGGGTTGGCCCGGGGGGGGGGGGGGGGGATGGGCATTGCTGGAATTGACTCACCCATAACACTGAAGGAATGCTTACCATAAGAGCTCTATTAACTCCCCCCTTATTTTTCGAAATCCAAACGAGTTTTGAAATGCCATTACGGCAATGTAAATATACCTTAGCGAGTTTATGGAGATATTTGAATTAGTCTTTGAATGATCCGATGTACCGTTATACTCGGGCCGGGTAAAGCTAGATTATTGTGAGTTGCAAATTAATCTGTGAAACATGATTTCGTTCATCATAAATTAAATTTATTTTAGATGTCACATTGCCATCATCGGCTGGGCTCACTCACATTTTGGCAGCAAAACGGAAAACATTCAGCCTTCCAGTTTTAATAAGAATTTCAACAGTCTTCACAAAACAATTGCGGACAAACAGTTTAATGATATTATGACAGCCTTGTAAATGCGTGATTGACTGAAATTAAAAGTACGTGCAAAACTAAAAAGCAAATTTCCATTAAAACTCAATGAGACGTATCACCTTCTCAAGTGTGTTTGAATTGCAAACGGTGTTTCACTGAGACGAAATTTAAGAGATTGCAAGGTTAGTACATGTTTATTTTTCTAATGACCACATTAGCAAAGCCCAGAAGGAAAAAAACTTTTTTAAAGTAGCTTTAATTTCCACTGGAGTTTTAAAGAGGATAGGCAAAGGTGCTTTATCTCTTTATCTCATTCCATGATTGAGTGAATTGCTTAATTCCAAACCGAGTGTATTGCTTATTTGCAAACAATTGTTTGCCAAGCAAGATGCATTCTACATCCAAACGACTAACCTAATTTAACTTTGCTTACAAATCATTCCTTTTCTTACAAAGCGTGGAACGCTTGTGCGGTAGTTTATTCGCTAACTTAATTTAATCGCTGCAATTGTGATGTACTAGATTTCGTGAGCGTGAGTTTTATGTTTTCCGTATGCGTGTGTGAGTAATTCGTTCGTTGATTAGTTAACGAATGAACTCTATGTAATTTGTAATCACCTTCGCTGTAAATGTTTCATCTGAGCACCCGTGCTGACCACCATTACCGGATTAGCTAGCTATAGGCAATTACAATAATTAAAGATTAAAGATGAAAGCACTACACTATTACGATGGGGATGTGACTTGTGGTTGATAATCCAGTTGACTGAACTGGTTACGAATAAGCATTGTAATTTCAATTGAGGCTCAAGTAGACGTCGTTGTCGGAGCGAAGCGCAAAACGCTTATAAGATCTATAAAACGAATTGAAAAGCTGGAACTGCATAAGATCGGCCCGGCCAAGAATTCAACATTTTAAGTGATGCATGGCTTGAGCCTACTTTGTATAAAATCTGAAAAGAATGTTAAATAACTTTGGAGAAATTTACCGAAAAGCATATTAAAAACATCATCATACTACATCTCAGCGCCTCCTTTGCAAGTTTCGTTTTGCGCGAGGAAACAATTTGACAGGTACCGAAGTCGAATGCTGAGAAAAGGTTTCAAATTTAATTAGCCTTTATTTTGCAAATACCGAAAGGCAAACACCATCGCCGGAAAGTACTCACTCTCTGTGAATATGGCGTGATCGATAATCCAGTTGACTGCACTTCATGGAAGGATGAATAAATCTCTGTGATTTCAACTGAAGCTCTAAAGGATGATCATTTTATTTACTTGAGCTTGCAGTGGTGACATCTACGAAAAGGTAAGTCTATTGCACCCGGTGCCTATGGGTGGAATTCGTTCACGTTTGAATGGAGTTCAACCCCTCGGCCACGCTTGTGAGTAGCCAACGGATCTGCCTCCTGCATTTAATGATTCGAAGTATTTGTTTCTGATGTTTGAATGTTCTGCCCACCGCACCAGCAGACAGTTACCTAGCCGGGGTAAATAAAGAAGCTTTATTTCTTTGTTTTATTTCATTTTACGCTGATTTTACCCCATTTTACTCGTTATTCAGTTTGAGAGGAAATCATCTTGAGACGATTGCGCGCCAACAAATATTTATCAGCAAGTCAGATAGTGGAGAACAATGGCTCCAGTTGAATTCTCTGCTTAAAATTTACATGATATCGGCGGAAAAGCTACTGAAGCATCACTATATTTCTTTTCGGTATTTTTAACCGATCTTATGAATGTCTTTATTTTTCCGCGAAATGCTCTAGAAAATATCTCTCAGTTTAGCAAGGCACTAGCCTCACGTTAAACTTAACCAGCATTTTTCAAGAGTTTCTAGATTCTGAAATGTAATTTATGCCTTTAGGTGTTTTCGGATATGGAGTGATAAACGCATAGTATTTAGTTGTGAAGTATGTAACATAACATGGTATTTCTGACAATGTAGCATCGCGGAACAGGCAGAAATAGCTATTTTGCCGTCACGTACCAGAGGACTGGATCCACGTAAGGAGAATTATGGGTATGTTCCTGAGATATGTATTTCGTTACGAATTTGAATCATTCTAGGTCAGCACTTGCTCCAACGCCAACATTTTTATTATATAAATTTTGAGATATTTATTTGTAGTAATTATAAGTTTCCGTGTACCTCTGCCCCCAGAGTTGGCGGCACTGCGACTGATTTCAGCATGTGGGGGAAAACGTTCCCTTTTTTCCACATACAATGCAATGCAATGCAATGCAATGCAATTTTCAACATACAATGCAAAGTGGTTTTGGGTTTTCGTATCTTGCGGTGTCGTACTTAGGTACTTTTATGAATATCGATCTTTTGTGATAACAAGTATTGAAATCAAGTGTACGCTGATAAGTTTACCAATGGCAGTCTTGCAATAAACTTGCTATGAGTTCCTTGCTGTGCATGACCTACAGGTCCCTGTATCAACACAGTTTTGCGTGTCTTTCTGGGTAGTGTAGGCAAAATATGGAGATTGTTTTGTTATAAAACTTGTATAAGCAACTCGGTAAAATAGTATCAAGACTTAGTGTATGTTGTAATGGGGATCTATCTTAGGATAGACTATAAAGGAATGTTGAAAAGTCCCCCAAACTACTCGCACACGGATTTTTTTATTTTATTTTAATTTACATTATCAAAAATTTTAAAATCTCTCGTCGGCATTTAATTCATTTGCAAAAAAAATTGATATGTATTTCGAACATTTTTAGCATTAACTATAAATACAAAGGCATTTCACTGTGAACAACTGACCTCTTGCACAATACAGATACCACGCAGCTCTTAACAACCTCTAATTTCATTCCAGGGACCTGGGTATCACGCAGCTATATTGTTTTCAGGGCTGGGGTCCATTGAGTAGTGAAGTCATGCTTTAAGAAGCTTTAAGGGTCTTGTAAGTGCCCCTGAGGTACGAGAATTAATTCAATATGTATATTGTTATGATTTGTTTTACATGTACAGTCGCTTTTCCGGTCACTCTAGGTGATCTGTACGTCATTTGAAACCTTTAATTTGTCTTTCGCAATCATTCGTGCATGAAAGGTCAACTTAATACAGTGGAACCCCGCCTTACAGCACAGGGTCCAGAGGAGCTCTATTTGATCGTAAAAGACGCTATTTTCTTCGAATCGTCGCTGTCTTGAAAGTTAAACTGATTGCGTTACACAAAATAAGTACCACGGACCAAATTACTACGGGCTCGGGAGCTGCGAAATCGGTGTACAGCGCCTCGTCGGCACTTCGTGCCTTGTTCGGGAAGCTTCGCTTTCCGAAGATAATTGCGCCCTAAGTAATTTGGCCCGCGGTACATATTTTGTGCAACGCAATCGGTTAAACTTTCAAGAAGAAGAAAATAGCGACTTGTACGATCAAATAGAGCTCCTCTGGACCCTGTGCTTACAGTCACCTCGTTAATACGGTCACCTTGTTATTACGGTCACGCATCGTTTCTCAAACGACGCGTGACATAAATATGAAAGCTGAGGTTGACCTTTAAGGGACTGTACTGTGCAAGAATTCTGTTTTATCATACTGGTATTTCCTCAAACGCGTATGGTTGACCATTCAAATCCTTCCGATATGAAAACTTTCTTTGCATTGTACAAGACCGGCTTGAAAATTCTTAGAACGGTCTGCCGCTTTGCGCTTCGAGTATGAATTCTGAAGGAAGACATGTCCTTACTTTGTGATAAATGGATGCTGATCCTCAAAGGAAGATTCCATCGCTTTCAGCTCTCCAACCGCCACTTCAATGCATACAAATCGTCTTAAGGACTTTATCTTTCCATTTCGAAGTCTTAAAAGGCGTGTTTACATTTTGGTAATGGAAAATGAACGTCTGAAAATTGAAGTGTGGAGTACACAAGCGGCCATATTTGTTTTAAATCTGATAGTCTTCTCCGAGTGACAAACCGGTTCTCTCTAGTTCCCCTAAAACCCAAGCATGAGATTCTATAAAGACGAATTGATTGAAGCTACCAATTTTTCTGTACTAGCTTTTAATATTTAATTTATTGATTCCGGATCAAATCCACACTCGTCTATTGCTTTCCAAGCCGTGAATTATTTCTGTTACATTTGAAAAGACTACTTAAAAAAAGCAATAAATGAAGTCAGTAAAAATCGATATTAATATGACACGCATTCCACAGTCCATAATCCACAGAAGTTCAGTCTCGAAATCCAATTTTTTTTTAAATCCGATGGGCTGAAAGTCTTGAAATTACTCACCACAAGCAGCGATGACTGCTCTGACACAGGTATTGTTAAGAATCGGAAATAAAAAGGGGAATAAATTAACAATATGCTTACCAGCGCGAGAGATCGATGTTTGGCATTTTTGCCTCGGAAGAACTCTGATTAAAAATAGCTCTTAGTTTTTCAAAATCGCGACAGATTCGGCCTCAAGTTGTATGCTGTGTATAAAAGCAACGTTCACCTCGATGGGAGAAATACAGGACTGACTTATACACCAATAAGACCAAATGACGGGAAATGTTTGTCCTGCGCATGCGTAACAAACATTTGTCTTATATTTCAATGTACCGTAAGAAAAGAAGCATTTTTTTCTAAAGCAACAAGACGATAAGGACTCGCATGTTCCCAAGAATTATCTCTTACGATTTATACCTATCTGTGTAAAGCGCGTTACTATTTATAATTGCTTTATTTCGTCGGAGCCTAATATATAGGTAATGTGAATACAAATCGTAATGTAGGATGGGTTGGTGGCATAATGGTGTGACGCTTCCATGACGTTGTTTTGATGGCGTTACTGTTTACGTCATTTCTCAAAACCGAAAAACAAATATGTACTGTGTTGACCGAGAGAAAAGCGGAAGCCCGGGAATAATGAAATTAAATTATGCGTGCATAAATTTGTATGCACAAATGTGACACCAAAGAAAACGAAAAAGAAAAACGGAGCCCCAAACCTTAACTCATGCCGCTACGCGCATGAGTAACAAGAAATTTGCATACACTATCAGTTTTCAATCTCGCTTGTTCTGCTTGTTGTGTTACGGAGAATATTTTCCAAAAGAAACCTTTAGTCTTTACACTGGCATTTTCTTTTGAGTTTTGTCTAAAAACTATTGAAGCAGAAGATTTAAAGGTGACGTTACAACGCGAATCGCTTGGCTGTCTGGGCAACTCAGTGACAGCTTTGGTTCAACCCGGAAAAATGCGAAACAATGCGCATAACCCGCCATCGCGACAAGTCGGTTCCCTCCTATAAAATAGGATCTAAACTTAAGTCTGTTAAGACCTGGGAACCTGATCTCTTCGATCCTTTGCTGTCCAGTGTTCACTTTTTAACAAACGCTATATCTTCGTCCGAATATTCTAAAATTAATGTTCGCTAATATTGGCCCAATTTATACTGGAGACGGATGATCCGTCTGGAAGAACTTGGGCAAACATTCGCTAGTTCGTCTGATAATCCGTCTGTGTATAAACACGGGCAAAGAGACGGATTACCCGTTAAGACGAACTGTCTGCTAAGTTCGTCTTGGCAGACGAACTAAGCAGATAGTTCGTCTAGATAGTTCGTCCTCAAGATATCGTAGAATTCCTCGCAAAAGTATCAAACGCTTCTGCAGTGCCTTCTTGAGGTTTCCTTACGCACATTAAATATAAACTCTTACAAAAGACAAAACACGACTCGCAATTTGTCACATTCGTACGTTTGCCTCGCATCAACAAACAACCGCTGCCAGAGTTGCGCACTGTTGTGAACTGTACTTCTCAACTCATTAATAATTCACGAGTTATTCAGCCAATAAAAATGGCTAAATTCGTCACGTGCATGAGTTTTGATACCCAATGAAAACCCAGATGAAAACTACGTGTGCTTTGGATCACATATCCAAACCACACGTAGTTTTCATCTGATTCCTCATTGGATATCTTGATTCGCGCATCAAAACAAAAGAAATTAAACAAAACAACAGTTTATTTTTGCACCGTTTACAACAATGCTAATTTCACAATTTGCATTGATAGCGAAGCTGAATTAAAAAATAAACAACACCTTTCCTCGTAGTATCTTTCATCTCGGCGTCGAGACAGCGACGGAAAACGACAGATTTCGCAAACAGTATTATTTATAAAATAACGTTTCTACCATTTACCTTTTATCCTCGACTTGTAGTGGATTCAGCGCTTCGCTTCCCACAGTTTCAACAAGATACCTTCGAATTCCACCGATAATGCCACAAAGGATCTTCGCTGGATACATCTCCCCTTTATTATTTGCAACCTCTCGGACAAATTTGCCGAGCCAGTAGTTTAACGAGCAGGCATCCATTCTTTCTAATTCTGAACTCAATGGCTAGACTTTATGCAATTCTTAATAACATTTTAATGCTCCACCCGGATCAAGTGTACAGGAACTTTAACTTTGCGATTAATCTGCCACTCACGAAACATTTTGATCGCCCATCTAGTTTTGTAAGCTGCTGGCTTAGGAATACTCTCTTCTAACAACTTCAATTCCTCTTTTCCACTTTTGGCTTTTCGAAAACTGACGGCCTTCGATGTGCTCCTCGACAGACGCTGCCATCTTCAAACGCGCATGAAAGCGCACTAACACCCAAAATGTAATTAAAAACCAAACCTAAGATTATTCACATTGTCTCAGGAAACACAAAGCCATATCACACTACCCTGTGAAATTGCATTGTGGCATACTTTGAGAAGCTATATCAAAAACTCGTGCTTCGGGTTTCATCAGGGGTTCCAAACACCTCGAAACAATAAAAGCACTCGGCCGAAGCGGCCTCGTGCTTTCATCTGTTTCTCGGTGTTTGGAACCCCTGATGAAACCCTCGCACTCGTTGTTGATATATTACTTCTCGGCTGTGAATTGTAGACTGCTAATTCCGACTGTGGGTAGTGGACTAGACTGTGGAGCGTTGACTGTGACTTTTGGACTGTGGACTATGGATATTTAACTGTGCCTTGCAAAGTGTGGACTATAGACTACAGGCTGTAAAATATCGAAAGTGGACCATAGCGATCATGAAAAGTGAACTGCGAACTGCAGACTATTCCACATCTTACGTCTCGCCAAAGAAAACGAGTTTAGCTGAAAGCAGCTGTGTATGTACTGGGACCATGTGCCCCTGTGATGTAACCCAAAGGTATACTTGTTTATTCTAGTGTTAAATCTGTTGACTATTTTGAATAGTTTTCGCCGCAGTGCTTCAAGAATACCATTTAAAAGTTGTTTTCGGGAATGGGGATATTTCTGGAAGAAATAGAAGGGATGCCGTCAACTAAACCCACTTTTCAATTTTTGCATCATTTTTATTCCAGGAGACTGATTGCACTGGCCCAATAACTAGAAGAATCCTTTGTTCAATTACCGGTAGATAACCACACGACTGAACACTGATGGCTTTAGAGGGAAAAAACATTTCGTTCATTTTTAGAGCATTTTATTTCTTTTTCATGTCAGCCGCAGTGTTGAAATTGGGCGTATCCCCCAGTCTACTTCAAACAGCTTGGGCTGGGCGCCAGTTATGCGGGAATTCTCTCAGGAACAGCGCCTTTCATTCGCGGTATTGGTGCGCCTCTTCTAGCATACCTGGCGGACAAAACAAACAAACGGAAAACTGTTTTTCTTGTTAGTGTCGCCGCACACACCGTCACACCAATATTGATACTGATTCCTCAACCAGAGAAGCAACTATGTAGTTTCTTACGCAAAAATCAATATTCTAGTGATATTGTTACAAATCTGAGTCAATCGCAGAACAGCAGTCAGGACGAGACTTACCAAAAGACAAGACATGGAAAATATATTCATACCAAACAAATACAAAGTGGTCACGGTTCGGAAATGGAATCAAGTACATCCGAGCATCCACATCGTCACAATTTTGAAATTCCTTCAGACAGTTTAAACGGGAATATCCAACAGGCAGCAGTGACGGGAACCCAAAAGAACTGCAAACAATCTTCCTTATTCTTTTGGCATGTTACACAGTTGGAGAGTTCGTTGGAGCTCCAGCCCGAAATCTCGCTGATTCAGCATTACTCGAGACTCTGGGAAGTGAGTCAAGTAACTATGGCGAGTATAGGCTCTGGGGAAGCGTTGGACAGATCATTTTGTACGTTGCTATTACTCTTGCAGCCAGATATATTCACGTACAGCCATCGTGCGAGTCATCAATTAAAGACGATTATGGGATGTCCATGTATGTGATAACTCTTTCTTTGGTAGTCGCATTTGCATGTGCCATAGCGATAAACTTCAACCAAGACTCCTATTCAGAAACGATCTCTTTGGCACCCAGAGCACAAGAGGTGTCGCTAAAGAATACACCTTCGAACTTTCGTTGTGTAACATTGATTATGATTATTTATTCTCTACCTTGGAATTATGGATGGCATGTTCTTTACTTTTATGTTTTGGTACCTAACTGATATAGGTCCGTCCCAGGCCAACTGGGTCATGGGCGTGACTGGAGTGGCCCGTTGCATTGCGGCTATCATCATGTTCGGATTATCAGGAAAGGTCATCAGAGCGTTGGGCGTCCTTAACACAATTCACTCTTCCCTATTAATCTACGTATTTGCTTTTGTTTTTTTGGGGCTGATAACGGATCCCTGGCTGGCGATTGTTCCCGAAGTAATGCAAGGCATCGCGTTTGCAATTTCTATGCCAGCTTCTATTTTGTTCTTCGTTGAGAAGTCTCCACCGAGTTTGGCTGCGACAACGCAAGGTAAGTTCGTGCAATTTTTGTATTTTATTTTCCACGAAGCGGCAATTTTTTTCTTTTCGTTTTATGCCCCGTCTAGCCGTGGTCCTATTTACGGGTAAGATTCCACTGTACCAAGCATAAAGGCCTGTCCCTTGTTTTGTTGCCCGAGAGAGGCTTTTAGCGGCCAATCTCACTGTCCAGTGAGTGCGATTCGACAAAGTTACAGTTCAAAATAGACTCCAAGCTTAAAGGGGCTATGTCACCAAATTTTATTATTTCTTTGACAATCCAAAAGACACTTTTATAACCCCCTTGAGATTTTTCTCGAAAAATTTCAAGAGGATCTTTTTTGAGCACATGCCGTCTTCAAACACATCTTGGTGAAGCATGAGAAGAGTCAGTTGCTATGGTAACGATATATGACGTCATGAGTAGCATGAGGTCAAGCAAAGTTTAGAACAAGATTGCTTGCTTTTCACCTTTTTTGGTGGAAAATTATAGAAAATGCTACCAAAGTAACAACATGTTTTTAAAATAACATCATATTTTAAAACTGTAGCAAAAAAATCTAAGATGGCGGCCATCTGTTTTGTCATTTAATTTGGGATGACGTTGAAGATCCCCAGCAGCACCATAACCCATTACATTTATCTTATCTTGTCGAGAATATCGTAGGCTGTCAATTAAAGGTAAAATATACCACGGTTCGGGATAAGTTTAAACATATATTGGGTGCGGATAGTCAGGAAGGAAGTTTCAAGTTCTTTCCCTGTGTATTCATATGTAAAAAAGAAATGGGTCAAAAAGGTTTCGACTTATCAACTTTTGAATATGTAGACAAAATCCTATGGTGTATGTGATTGTTTAAAGGAACTTCCGCTTTGCCAATACTATTGTATTATACTACTTGTTTTCCATTATTTTAGACAACGAAATTTGGGATTTTAGATGTCTGTTGAATTTTTATCTTTTTTTATTTGACTAGTTTTTTGGTAAGTGTCCCAACACTAATGACCTGCATTGTAGTCTATTAGCTTGGACTCAATTTTAGTTTTTTTCAATCAAAATTGAATGCAAGATGGAGATCATACGGAATGGTGGTGTTACACCGCAAAATGTAATACTAACGTAAAATGTAATAACAATCAATGCAAAATGTAATATACTAATGCAAAATGTTAGTATTACATTTTGCGTTGATTGTTATTACATTTTGCGGCGTAACAGATGACACCATTTCCCAATCATATGAGATAATCACGTCCCGTGACCTTCCATATCTTAGACAGCTTTGGACGTACTAGTAGCCCTCCAAGTTTCATAGTCAAATCGTTATTCTTGAAGTTACGGAGTGGCAAGGAGGCGCTGGGGAGAAGAGGGTTAAAGAAATTGTCTCCTCTCTCCGCCTAAAACGTTTGCAATCTCATTAATGACCAACGTTTATCTATGAATAATTAACCTATTGATTATTGTAACACTTAACAATAATTCATGCTTTGTTCAATGCTGTCATATGGGCATTACAGAGGTCCCATAAAACGAAATTAAATCCGGTCTGAATAGGGTTAATGGTTAAGTAATGTTCCACATAAGAACTACAGTAAGCTTCATTGTTCTGCGGCATTGGCTCTTTCTCACATATAATTTCTTTGAGTTCAAGAATAGAGGAGGGGCTGATGGTTCATAATTATATTTCAGTATAAAAGTAAAGAAAATCCATTTGCGTCAAATAAATTGTAGGAAATGTTTGTGCTTAACCAATCAGAATAGCAGAAGGCAATAGCTAATAATTTTGCTTCTTTGATGAACTTCCTCAAATACAATTCTTTTAAAAATTGCATGTTGTGCGATTGGGTCTCAAATTACTTGAAACCTTTAAAAATCGGACAAAATACACCTTGAACCTTAACTTTTTAGCAGTCTTTGAGTCTAGGCCAATGAGATCACTTGTTGTAACAATGAAAAAAGTTGACATTTCATCGTGCATTGCCGTTAGCACTTTCCTTCTTATGCGGATCATTACTTAATGTTAATTTTA
>JAJGOT010000722.1:0-80000 GCA_022457155.1 Cladopsammia gracilis
ACCGAACCAGCCGGAGGCATTGCACATGTTTTTCAGCGCGGGTACGAAAGTGATGAGTAAACTGAATTCTTAAAAGACTATAACTAACACACAACTGTTTCAAAATCAGTTCCGCTCTTGATTTGAGCCATTAATTCGAAATGCTTTACAAGACGTCTTACAATTTACAATGAGTAGCAGTACTCTGTTAGAGGTGTTTGGGCATGTTTTGTTCAGTTTTACACGAAGCGTAACAGACCACTATAACCCAGAGGAACCCGAATACACAGCGGAGTCTTTCGATTACAATCCTCTGGAAAGCACAGGCCAAGAATGGTATTATCATCCTGTTGATGAATTCAATTACCAGGAATACAGTGATAGAGAAGTTCGCACAAGCTTGAACTATTTAGCGGCGAGCAGCCTTGATATAAATGTAACAGATGCATGTTCGACAGAAGAGGAGAACGAAGAAACGGTGACACAACAGCAGCTTAAAGATGCAGCAACAGCTTGGAAACGGCTTCGACCATCAGTTTGTCGTACAATTCGGAAATCAATGTACATTGGAGCATTTATATCGCTCGTAACCGCAACCATCTTATGTGCGATCTTCACTATGGACTTATATCTCAGTTTTAAAACTATCAACATCTGCGAATTCTACCCAGCGAAGTTAATTCCAAATCGCGTCCAATGGATGAGAACAATTTGATGTTCGATTATTTATGTTATGATTCACATTTGGTTCTTTATAAACGTTCTATTTCTTTTTCGCCAGTACCAGTTAAAAGGAGTGAAGCGAAAACTGTTTTTGTGTCGCTGTGTGGCTTATTCATTTGATGTCGCATATCGCGTAACCCTTCAGTCCCTGGGAGTGTCGAATTATTCAAAACTGCCGTCTTCGCTAAAAATCCCACTTAACGTTGTCTTTTTCATCAGTGTTGGATTGCAAGTCTGCGTTTTAACGAAACTCTTCTGTCAAGCGCGGTCAAGGAAACGAAAGATAACTTTGTTTCTACAAATGACCCTACCGGTGTGCCTAACCTTTCTGCTCGCTATTGTAATCGTTCGTTGCATCTACCCTGCATATAACAAACAAGACAGAGAAGGTAGGCTTTTGATCGCAGTTTTCGCTCCTCTAATCGCTGTCTTACTCAAACCGATCTCGCGAATTTGCGTTCAACGGTTATATAACATTTCTTATCCGGGATATTCCTACGTCCTTTTAACACCACTGTATTGTGGGGCCGCGGTTATGTTTCGAGTTTTACAAGCGGACCTTGACAGTCTACAGTCCATCGCTACTCTTGGAATAATCCACGGTGTTGCTGAAGTCATAGAACGAAGCAGCATGGCTGTGATCGATCATCTTCTGAATCGGCTTTGGAAAATAAGAACCCCAGCTCTTTGGGGCAGTTTTCGCACTCCTCGCCGCGAGAGACTAATGGCTGACATCTTCATCATAAGCATGCAATATGAATCCGCAGCAATTGTGTCGGTTAACGGGGTTTTATACATGTACCAATTTATTTACACTAAAAACAACTCCTACGTAAATTTGCTGCCGTCTTTTGCCATCAACACTTCCGTTCCGCTGATAATTGAGTATTTTTTTAACAGCCTATCTCTGGCAATAGAAACTCGTTATCAAAATATGCCTGTCATGTCCGTTTGGATGAGGCAGTGGAAAAGGCACATCCTTGTAGCGATTTTTAATACAGTGCTTGTAGCGTTATGGATCAGCAGAGATATTGTATTGTTTGTAAATGAGAATAAGGGTTCTGTCAGACAGGTAAACCTAAATCAAACTTGTAAAATACCTTTCACATGAGAGTTACAAACCGCTGTAAGATACTAGCGGCATATATGGTTGTCAATAGAGTCAGATAATTTTTAAAGTAAAACACTTTTGATAAAGAAAAAGAGAAATGTTAAGGTTAGTCATGTGCTAAGTAAACTGTATCAAAGTTTGAGTCCATGAAGGCAATTGAACCCATGTGTATGTGACCTTATTACATTCGTCGAACGCATCAACTACTGAGCTATCGGGATACCAGTGGCAAGATTTTTCACAGGCCTACTCTGGGACCTTAACTCGCCGCGAGATTGTGCGAGTTAATGCGAGTTTAGGCGAGTTAAGGCGAGTTAAGGAAAAATTGAGCTTGCCTATCAGTTGCGAGTTTGTGCGAGTTAAGGCGAGTTAAGGCGAGTTAGGGGAAAATCACCCACCTAATGTTGAGGTGATAAGGGTTAAAACATATAATATGCTCTAGTAACATACATGCAAAAGATGCCTTGCAATCTTTGTATATCTTGTATAAATTAAATAAGGCTCCATGTTGTCCAATTACGAAAAAATTAAAAAAAAATTTCAGATGAGCTCCAAAATTTAATGAAGCCAAATCTTATTTAATTTTAGGAATTGAATTTTTTCCTAATTGGACAAGCTTAAGTATGGATATGGAGTCCTGTTCTTTATTTATTATATAGCATTCAGGCACCAAACTATCCCATAAGGTGGCTGTATGATAATAATAATAATAATAATAATAATAATAATAATAATAATACTCATCATCATCATCATAAATAATAATAAACTATAATATAATAATTATTATAGCTACAAAGTTGGCAGAATAATAAATTAGTGAAAAAAGAAACTAATGTAAACAAAACAATCATGAATAGATAAGTCAATGTTTCTGTAGTATAAACACAGGTGGGATATTTTATTTAATTATTTTAATTCAATAACACTATGTTTCAATAGACAGGTAAGCATAATCCACATCACATGGCATAGCATGAATTACTGTTATTGATTCCAGAATTAAAAAAAAAGTTCTAACAGTCTGTGCCAATGTTTTTCAAACAACTGGTATAAAAATCCAGGGAAGTGAACGAATTTTTATACAACTCAGCTGAGGAGATTTTAATGACAATCAATTTTACTGAAATGCAATGAAATTTCTTTCTCCTTGAAAGTAATCAGACTTAACTTTAAGTCTTCCATTCGACCCATCCTCTGCACTTCACTGATGGTTTCCCTTGGAATCCAGCCCAATTGTTTGTTGTCACTGCCAGAAATGAAAACAGCAATTGCCTTTTCGTTGCCTCGGAATAAAACAATTTAATTTCTTGTAAATGAAGGTTGATGCCTTTTCTCAAAGACAGCAGTTCTTGAATTTTGGAAACTCCTTCCTTAAGCTTGGACAATCCTGTGAGAGAAACCTTGATTTTTACAAAAGAAAGGAGGATCAAGTTAACTTGATAGTAAACTCTTCGTCATTCTCAGTCCAGCAAAAACAGCAAAAAGCAAATGACCATAAATTATTTTCTGTTCAGAAGAGAGCTATACCTCATTTGAGTTGATGAACAAAAATACTTTCCTCATCACAAAGCATCTCTTAATTTCCATTATCTGCATGCTTTGTCTAGCATTATCAAAACCCTTAAGAGTTGTCAGCGATGAATCTTCCCTGCTTCGCACTTTTACAAAGAAATAAAAAATGGGGCCATGTTGTGTGTGTTTTCATCTCATGTACGTCACATTGAAGCGTCCTACCTATAGAATGACAAAGCCCTGGGGAAGACACCAGTTACCAGTATCTTCTGGGTAATTTCCAAGATGGCGAACGAAGCTAGCGATCAATGCAAAAATGGTACCGTTATTGGCAATCCGTTATTCAGTGAAGGGCTAAATGTAACAGGTCTTTATGAATCATGGATTATGTTTGCCAGGCTAACTACAATGGAAGCCATACAAGATGTCACGTTGAATCGATGTACAAATCTTCTAGTACCAGGTAACTTTATAAGAAATATGGAATGCAATAATTTTAGTATGTGGAGTATTTAAAGGATTCTGGCTACATCCCAGGCTTTCATTGTCAGCTGGAATCCTCATTGAGCTCCATCAGATTATAAGATGATCTACTATTGCGGCTGCTATTCATTAACATAAACAGCTTCTATGTATATAATTTCCAAAGTAATTAGATTTGCCACTACAAACAAATTTTTTTTTGTAAATCATCACTCAGCTTAAAACTGAAAATTTAATATTCTGTTATTTTGTTTTATTATTTTTTTTTGTCTCGCTTAGAAGTATAAGACTAAAATTTACTATTTTATGAATACTTTTTTGTGGATTCACTATTTGTTATCTTAGTTAATGTCACATACCTTGTGGGCCAAAATAAGCTAAAATATTAACAGTCAATGTGGGATTTTTAAAAATATCCCTAGATCCTGTGACCCCTTGCCTCTGGAATTTCTGCCATGCTTAGCATTGTAGCCTTTTTGTTAGGCATCAGCAAACTAGTTAGTGCACGTTCAGGTGGTTCCTGGTAGTTCCACTGACAATCCAGTGGTGACTCCAAGGCATGATAAGGTTAAGTAAGAGAAACCTCATCTAATCTTTAGTTGTGAAATACCCTTACCACAGAGGCTATTGGAAATTCCAGAAGGATGGGATGCGTCAATTTATGTATCTTTGTAAAGTTAAAGACCCTGTTGTCCTTACAAATCACTATCTTTTGCACTTTTGAAATACATAATCTTTGGCGACTTCCCTTTGTGGATTGATTTTGAAATTACACTGAAAGTAGGATGAAATAATTAAATTGGTACTTTGCTTAGTGGCAAGATTGAGTGAGTTTGTGCGAGTTTAGGCGAGTTAAGGCGAGTTAAGGCGAGTTAAGGCGAGTTAAGGCGAGTTAAGCGAGTTAAGGCGAGTTAAGGAAATTTGAACATAATCTCAAGTTGCGAGTTAGGGCGAGTTAAGGCGAGTTAAGGCGAGCTAAGGTCCCAGAGTAGGCCTATAACTAGCTGGAGAGTGTATCAAAATCAGTCCGCTCTTGATTTGAACCATTAATTCTAACTGCTTTAACGAGCACAATGAGTAGCAGTACTCTGTTAGAGGTGTTTGGGCACGTTTTGTTCAGTTTTACACGAAGCGCAACAGACCACTACAACCCAGAGGAACCCGAATACACGGTGGAGTCTTTCGGTTACAATCCTCTAGAAAGCACGGGCCGAGAGTGGTATTATCATCCTGTTGATGAATTCATTTATCAGGAATACAGTGATAGAGAAGTTCGCACAAGCTTGAACTATCTAGCGACGAGCAGCCTTGATATAAAGGTAATAGATGCATGCTCGACAGAAGAGGAGAACGAAGAAACGCTGACACAACAGCAGCTTAAAGAGGCGGCGACAGCTTGGAAGCGTCTTCGACCATCAGTTTGTCGTACAATTTGGAAATCAATGTACATTGGAGCATTTATATCGCTCCTTACCGCTACCATCTTAGGTGCGATCTTCACTATGGTCTTATATCTCAGTTTTAAAACTATCAACATCTGCGAATTCAACCCAGCGAAGTTAATTCCAATACGCGTGCAATGGATGAGGACAATTTCATGTTCGATTGATTATGTTATGATTAACATTTTTTTCTTTATAAATATTTTATTTGTTTTTCGCCAATACCAGTTAATAGGGGTGAAACGAAAACTGTTTTTGCCTTGCTGTGTGGCTTCTTCATTTGATGTCGCATATCGTTTAATCCTTCAGACTCTGGGAATGTCGAATTATTCAAAATTTTCTCCTACGCGAAATATCCCAATAAACGTTGTCTTTTTCATCAGTATTGGAGTGCAAGCCTATGTTTTAACGAAACTCTTCTGTCAAGCGCGGTCAAGCAAACAAAAGATAACTTTGTTTCTACAAATGACCCTACCATTATGCCTATCCCTTCTGCTCGCTATTGTAATCGTTCGTTGCATCTACCCTGCATATAACAAACAAGACAGAGAAGGCAGGCTGTTTATCGCAGTTTTCGCTCCTCTAATCGCGGTCTTGGTCAAGCCGATCTCGCGAATTTGCGTTCAACGGTTATATAACATTACTTATCCGGGATATTCCTATGTCCTGTTAACACCACTGTATTGTGGGGCTGCGGTTATGTTTCGAGTTTTACAAGCGGACCTTGGCAGTCTCCAGTCCATCGCTACTCTTGGAATAATCCACGGCATTGCTGAAGTCATAGAACGAAGCAGCATGGCTATGATCGATCATCTTTTGAATCGACTTTGGAAAATAAGAACCTCAGCTCCTTGGGGCGGTTTTCGCACTCCTCGCCGCGAGAGATTAATGGCTGACATCGCCATCATGAGCATGCAATATGAATCAGCGGCAATTGTGTCGGTTAACGGGGTTTTATACTTGTACAAATTTATTTACACTGAATACAACTCTTACGTAAATTTGCTGCAGTCTTTTGCCATCAATACTTCCGTCCCGCTGATAATTGAATGGTTTTTTAACAGCCTATCTCTGGCAATAGAAACTCGTTATCAAAATATGCCTGTCATGGCCGTTTGGATCAGACAGTGGAAAAGGCACATCCTCGTAGCGATTTTTAATACAGTGCTCATAGCGCTATGTTTCAACACAGATATTTTAATATTTGTAAATGGGAATGAGCGTTCTGTCAGCCAGATGAACCTAAATCAAACTTGTAAAATACCATTCACATAAGAGTTACATGCAAACGGCTGTAACATACAAGAGGCATAGACGTTTATCATTAAAGTCAAATCATTTTTAAATTAAAACACTTTCGATAAAGAAAAAGGGAGATGTTAAGGTTAGTCATGAACTAAGTAAACTGTATTAAAATTCGAGTCCACGAAGGCAATCAAACTGACCCATGCGTTACCTTACTTAAAGTACCCTTAAAGTGGGCAGACACGAGGGGTC
This sequence comes from Cladopsammia gracilis, assembly GCA_022457155.1. NCBI lineage: Eukaryota > Metazoa > Cnidaria > Anthozoa > Scleractinia > Dendrophylliidae > Cladopsammia > Cladopsammia gracilis. Next base: position 6,751 of record JAJGOT010000722.1, read on the forward strand.
ATGTAGCAGGGACATGTCGCAGCGACATGTAGCAGGGACATGTCGCAGCGACATGTAGTAGAGACAAAAATTTATGTAGTACACACTGAGGGACATGTAGCAGGGACGTGTAGCGGTGAGGAGACATGTAGCAGGGACAAAATTACAATGTTTGCACGCATGGAAATGTTGCAGGGACATTCTCAGGGAAATGTTGCAGCGACACATCCCTGTGTGTGAACTAAAACAATCATAATTGTGCAACACCAATTTTGGGAACATTTTGTCACCGCGACATGTCGCACGGAGTTCAACTTGTTGAACTTCATGGGACACGCTGCTACATGTCGCTGCGACATGACCCTGCTACATGACCCCTCGTGTCTGCCCACCTTTACACTCTTCGGACGCATCAACCACTGAGCTATCGGGAGACCAGTGTCACTTACTAGGTAAACCACCAGACGACTGTAGCTCCCTATCATGAGCTGCTCTCTGTAGCTCAGTGCATGGTTGGGATAGTGAGTGCCACCCCTTTCTCTCATGTTTTAGAAGTTTCTTCAGCAGTATTCATTTTGGGAGGCCAAAATTTTCAGTAGCTGTTCATTGTTTTCTCGAGTACATTTTGAAAAGCATGTCGACCGGAATGTTGATTATATTTTGTTTCTTATATTTTGTAAGTTTCCTTTGATATTTTTGTTTTTTAGTCCATTCTAACATCTCTTTATCAATTTCAATTAATTTTGGATCAATAGAGACGATTTTCTAAAAATCAAAAGTTTGCGGATCCAAAATGGCGGCTCTATGCAAAATGATTAAAGGGATGTAACTTCGTCATCGACACGTGACCACTTTAGCTTGTAGAGGACACGATGGGTCTGTGCTGTGCGCGCGCTAATAATGCCATCATAATTTTGAAAAAATGGGCTAAAAACCTGAAAGTTTGCGTTAGTTTTTCACTTTTTCGACGTTTACAACTTTAAAAAAACTTCGAAAAGATGTTCTTCTATCTGATTTAATGACAATTACGTCATCGCGCGAGATAATGAATATTACCTAAGCATAAATAGGATATATACGAATATATACGAATGGAGATACAAATCTCTATTTTTCACCTGATACCCCTTTGACATTTGAAAAACAACATCAACACCCACCACCTCCCCTAGACCTGGTGCAGGAGTTCCATCCGACCACGCCCATTGAATTTTCCTTGTCGCAGCCGATTGCTGCACTTCAATCGGGGAAAAAAATTCCCCCTTATCCACTATTTCCTTCATTTGGAACTAAAATAAAGAAACAGAAAGAACGAGTAACCAGCGGATGGAATCGACTTTTTTTCATCTTTGTCTCTCAGTTTAACAGCGCATGCAGGTGCTCTCTTGTTTATGAAAATAACTTCTCTTCAAATTCTATAGTGACAAGAAATTTTTAAACAACATTTGCAAAGCAGAAGAGTCATTAGCATTTTTTAACAATGGCAACATCATATTTGGACAAAACCCACAAACTACTGCCAACAGGTAATTTAGAGTGCCTAAGTGAAGATAAGTTCGGAGAGCATTAATTTTATGCAACGTAGTACTAGGTTTCAATTGACTAAAGTCCTCAGTGGTAGACGCATGGCGTAGCAGGCGCAAAAGTAATATTGGGCGTAATTTAAAAAACGCAGAAGCATGCACGTCCCCCAGATCGATCTAGCGCAATAATAATTATCAGTATTCTTCGAGGACGCGTGGGGTCGAGTTGTTCATCAGCTCATATCCGGCAAGTCCGGGAAGTATAACTGTTTTCAATAAGTAAATTTTCAAACACTCAGGTGAACACAGAGATTTATATCCCCATTCGTATCCTATTCATACTCATGTAATATTCATTATCCCGCGCGATGACCTAATTGTCATTATATCAGATAGAATAATAAATGCAAAGGTGTCAGTTCGCAGAGATTATATATGGAGGGAGTTCCCCCCCCCCCCACCCCTCACCCCCCCCCCCCTGTCCTCCAACCCTTTCGTTGAGGAAATTAGTTCGCGGTTTCCCTTCTCGTACCCTACAACAGGGATCATTTATCCCATACTTTAATGCTAATTCGTCAGAGGAAGGGATAAGGTATTATTAAATCATTCTCTCGACGAAAAGAAAGTCCATCTTTGGTTTTACGTGCTCTTACTTTTTCCTGTGTCAGGTTGTGATACAAAATTGAAGTGACGAAAATGCGTCACAAACTGAAAAATCGCAAACTCGTTTCTCTAAATTCAAAATGCGCGGTCTCTGAATGGTTATCCTAAAGCAGAGCGGTGTCTGGTCCTGACTTGTTTGTAAGGGGGCTTGTAAGGGGGGGGGGGGGGGGGGGGGGGGCGAGAGGGAGTGAAGGGGAGCAGAGTGTAAAAGGGATTGGGAATGAAACTGTCATTTTCGAACCCTTCGGGCTTTGCAATAACGTAGAGTTCCGAAAGTAACGCCCCCCCCCCCCCGCCCCCTCCCGCCCCCCCCCCCCCCCCCCGAAGGTAACGGCTACTCGAAAGTAACGTTAAATTTCGATACTTTTCTATTCTAGCCACCCGAAAGTAAAGGCCCACCCGAGAGTAACTGGCTACCCGAAAATAACGGGCCAATCGGTCCGACCGATACCATATAGTGACGTCTCCATGCCGATGGAATAGCTTAAGTGTTTCACTGTACAAGAATATATGCTGAAGGATACTAAAGAATCAATGAGAAAGAGAGAATTAAAGTAACATTATGCTTATTCCGCGTTTATTTTTACCCTTGTCTTTTTTGCTTCGATTACTCACATAATTTAGGTACCCGAAAGTACTAAAGGCTGCTCGAAAGTAGCGGCTATCTGAAAGTTGCGGCCGCCTAGGCCTGCTAATTCCGAAGAACTCTTCGGAAATTAAGTGAAAATCGCGGGTCGGATGTCATACTAAAATATATGGCGTCGATCCTTGTTTCCAACCTGATTGTTTTTCAATTCGGTTTTTACGTTTTTTAGTTAATAATAAAGAACTTTATCCCTCGGATTTGTATTTAGCTTCATTTAACTGAAAGAAATTTTCTGTCTCCTTAGGTCATAAACAACCTTATATAATTGTGTTTCGCAGAGGGTACAAAGCATACAGACATTTTAAAATTGAACTGAGCTTATTGAATGTAGTGTTTGTTTTCTTATATAAATAATTAAGACATGAAAGTTGATTACTTTTAATTCCACGTGAATGTTATACGTTAAAATGGACTACCATGACTACATCTTCTCCTAAAGCTTACCGGCACTTCGCGTATAATTATACAATTCGAAAATCCACAGTGAAATATGTAAAGCTACTTGATTTCTTTCATACCAAATGGAAATCAAATGCTATGCTTTAATAAATTCATAAATTATAACGACACACGTATGATGGTATCTCTCCGGAAAAGAAACCTTAAGACAATCTTCAGCTTGCATGAAAGCTTTAAATTAATGATCTAATGATCTCATGATCAATAATTAAATGAAAGACAAAAAGACGGTAAGTTAAAACTCTGTCTTTTTTATTATTGTTTATAGCGTTTGCGTCATTCATTATATTAAAATTCTCGACAATTTACATTTATGAGGAACCTTTCTCAATGCAATTGGCCTAAGATCGATTTTCAGCCGTTTGAGGGAGTCCGGTTTTCATTTGGCCATGCAATTAATTTTTGAAAACGGACCTTTTAGTACGGCTTTTCTATAGCCCATTTTTACTTTGTAATTATAGATCATTTACTTTGCTATACGCTCTTGTTTTTTCAATTTTAACTGCACCTGATTTACTGACAGCTCAATGCGATTTCTTTCCATTACTGATGAGTTTGCGTTTATTTGAGTTCTGTTCTTTTGTTATCTTGACTTTCAACTTTCCCACTTTGTTGTGCACGACTTTCTTGAGTTATGGCTTTTTCGTTATCGTTTTCTGCGCCCACTTCTTCTACACGTGCCCTTGACGACTGGATGTTTGTTGTTCGTCTTGAACTAAGTTGGCAGATTCACAGCGAAGAATTTTTTGAAACTCTTTCCTGAAGAGAGGATGCATTCCTGCATAGATAAATGGGTTGATAGCGCTTGATAAACTCAAGCAAAGGGCGCCAAAAGTATTTACATTTCGTGGCATTTTACCGCCTATTCGAAAGCGCGTCAAGATGGTGATAACCCAGGCGGGCAACCAACACAACATGAAGGCGAACACAACAACAAACAGAGACCTGCTAATTCGAATTTCGTGTGAGCTTATGGATGCATTCCGAGATTGTGTGTCTAGAGCCTGCGCAGCTCCCAAATTATGTTCCCGAACTTTTCTGAAAACTTTCCTATAGCTGAATATTGTCACACCCAGTGGAAGAAGAAAAAACAGGCCGACGACGACAAAGTAATGGAGCATGTTTCCAAATTTACTCAAATGTCTGTTTAAGCACGCTGCGTAGCCCGGCACGAAGTGGAATTCTTGTAAGCCAGTAAGACGAGGAATTAAGATATAGCAGGCGACAAATATCCACGCAGAGCCGAGAACAACACGAGATTTTGTTTTGGAGAAAAATTGTCTGTACTGTTGATTTGACCTACATATTCTCACGTATCTATTTATCGCTGGTGGTGACTGGAATGGATACTCCAAAATCAGGTTGGACACCTTATTGAGACTTATATAACGGAGTAACTGGTTAGCTTTCAGTTGAGGTTAGGGGCAGCAGTTTATATAGTTAAATTTAGGACTAAGCAACCCGAGAAGATAGGTGGTACAGTGGTACGGTAGGCTATGTAAGCCTAAACCTTACTGAGGTCACAGGTTCAATCCTGAGTGGGGATTTTAGATTTTCTTTTTTTACACTTAAAAATTTATTGAAAATAAATTCGAAGTGTCGACATTACGTTATATAATTCTCAATAAGTGTCCGAGGTGATCCAACCTGATTTTGGAGTATCCATTCTAGTCACGACCATTTATCGCTGTCAGACCCATGGTTACAGGAGAAGCATACAACACAAACAGGCTGAAGAAAGCGTTTACTTGGCAAACCGTTTCGCCATAGGGCCATCTGCTCGAGATCAACACTCCCGTTGCGAGAGGCATCACAAAAAAGGCGGCCAACAAATCACTCACAGCCAATGCGATGATGTAGAGGTTTGTTGTTGTTCGCAGCCTTGGATTTCTGTATACCGAGATACAAACTAGAATGTTGCCCAACAGAGACAAAATGTTCATTACAAGCATTGAGCCAGCTTCTACAATTTTAAAGGCCGTGCTACGCGATTCGAGATCATCCGCCATTCTTGAACTTTTTCCTTAGTTCAAGTTTGATGAAACGTTTGTGTTCTGTAGTCCTTTACCGTTTTATTTTCCTTTTTTTATAGAATTTTTCAATCGGAACCTTTTCTTTTCGTTGGCAATTTCAAGGGAGATGTGACTGCTTTAACAATATCACGGTCTAACAGTGACTGAATCGATGAATCATTTCACTGATAAATCATATCTTAAGTGGTTGCTTGTCATATTTAGCTAATATATATACATAGCCCAAGCCTAACAGCGTCGCACTTTGAACAAGCTTAACTAAGGTGAAACTTAACTAAGGTGAAAGATTGGAAGCACAAGAATTAAGATTGACGAACGGGCTATTTCTTAGTTCAATTTTAGCAATTCTCAAAAACAGTATTACGCGACCGTCTGCACAGTACATTTTTATAGACCGTACAAAAGTTCACAAAAACAACTTTTCTCTGTCTAGAATAAATAGTACCACTAGTTTCCGAATAAAATACAGTTTATGTTTGTCAAAAATTGCCCGAGAAACTGATTTGAAAATTACAAATTGCAAAATACAAACATATTTGCATAAGGCGAGTGAAGATAGAACTGTACTATAAAATCAAAGTCTTGTTTTGTTTACATAAAATCGCTTTTCAATCTATCTAATGAATGAACAAACACTTAAAAATGGACAACACAATCTTCTTTCGAAAAAATTTATTCAAATCTCCATTAGTTTACGTTTAAAAGCAAAATGCGTACCATTTAATTATAGCTCATCGAGTTCAAGCTTTCTTCGATGAAATTCAAGATATCGATACAACTAAATTTAGGCACGTTTTAAAATCAATTCTCCAAAACTAACAATAACACTAATAAAAAGTCACTCACAGATTGATATCAACATAAATTCTCATCGAAAACTGTAATCTGTTTTACCTTTAAGTTCCTCGCTTGCTTGGAAATTCAAATCTCCGCTTCTGGTTCTGAAATCCGTAGAAAACAAACATCTCCCGCATTGATAAAAACGTAATAAATGAAGTTCCTCGAAGCAAGATTTTATCCCTGAAAGCTCGTCTTTTTCCACTAAAGCGCCTTCTAAGTATACCTTAATTAGTATCCCTGTCTTGAGTAGCAAACCGCGAAAAAATGCAGTAAAATAACGAGTTTAATTCTCCGCTAGACACAAGAAAACAACTAGTGTTTACCGAGCTCACGGCTGTGTGGCCGCGCGAAAAACAAAATTGCTAAGATCCCGGATGTTGTCCAACACGGGCGGGCACACACGCACCCGCGAAACATTCCGCTAGCCATGACCATGAAAAATCACGGCATAGGTTCTATGAGTATGGAGCTGCGCAGCCAGGCCTTCGGCCTAGCAAGTGCTCCGCTATAACTGACAGCTCAGACTCGGCTCACTCAAGCAGTTTAAGGCCTGGGTTTACAGTGTGTTCGGAAAATATGGTTGGCACTTAATATCTTCACCATGAAATTTTCCCTGAATGTTAATCTTGATGTTTTGTTTTGCCTTAACACAAAAGTTTGGTCACGTGACATGTCACGTGATCAAAATTTTAAAATTACGTAAATCGGCGATTTGGTAGCGAATTTTCTTTGTATAGTTAAATAAATTAGCTTTTCCGATGGAGGTTTAACATATTTAACCTTCTACGTTTGGAATGATTGTCCTCAAGTCTTTAAACTAGAAATACGTGTCTCGCAGAACCTCGCGAAGCTCGGGGGGAGGATGCACTGCAAAATTTTAGCGATGTGGGCCTTTTTGAAGTTTGTGAGTGCTTCTCCCAAAATTAACCTGTTCCCTTCACATACTTCTGTAGCTGTTGTTCTATGTACTGTGTATCAAATAATTGCTAATTCAATTCACTATTCGCTTGAATGGTTGAGATTGCAGGAGTTAATAGGATACAGGTCATGAGAATTACGAAATTGATTACAAAAGTTAATCATGAATATTCAAGATGAAGCAAAATATTATTTGCAAATATCATAAGCAATGTATGCGAGAAAATCAATAATGATCAATTTACAGCATGTACTAAGAGCTACTAAGACAATAGTTTCCGGTGTTTGAGTACTAATTTTTTATATTGAAAAATATCCTCTTATGATCTGCGTGTCAGTTGTTCAGCTACTTGAAATCTTTTTTTTTTTGAAAAAGGTAGATTAAAGAATAATTTATGGAGGGTTGTATATAAGCTTAAGATTGCTTGCCTTTAAATGTAGGTTGTTTCAATTGAAGAGCATTAAAGAGCGGATTAAAGTGCGGTGATTTGAGCTAGATTTCTAGCTTAATCGTTCTTCTTCTTTGAGCCTTTCCTGTAATCAGTGTTTGCTCTCGTTGCGTCTATAAACAGAATTCAGAATTCTAATGGAGGCATTTGGTCAGGCTGTTCGAAGTCTTTGTAATCGATGCTGTCGTTGTTTCTTCGTTGCTTGATCGCGTTGAATTTCAAGTCGCCGTTCTCGCTCCAGCGGAGTTTCGGTGGTTAATCTTCTCGAGAAAGGATTTCAAGCCACTTGTTCAATCCAGCGTTGTTGTATTTGCTGTTCTTTCTCATTTGCATCAGAAATTGGTCGTGTTTCACCGAGAGCGGGGGGGGGGGGGGGGAACGGGGGGGGGAGGGTTGGAAGCCTATCCCATGATGCAACGCAACGAGTTACCGGCGACATTTGAAGCGAATAAACAAACTTTTTGTAAAATCTCATATTTCGGTGATTTTGCCGGTAGTCTCATTTTATGGTTTTAATATGGGAGACTTGGGAATCAGAGAATATAGTTCGTTGGTAACAGAAAAGAACTACAATGCAAGAATTTCATTTACATTTCTAAGTTTAATCCTCGTTTCTCGTCCTTAGAAAATATCATTTCCGCTCGCAGGAAGTGGCGATCATCCCCGAAAATACCAGGAAAGTGCAGTTGTACCTCCTTCTTAATCGAAGCATCACTAGCTTTTTAACATTGATAACGTATTCCTTAATATCATAACGACTTAAAACATCAGATCCCTCCAGATCCCTCCAGGTTCATTCAAGCTGAATAAAACCATCAAAGTGTGGGTACTTTCAGTCAATGCTTTGAATTGACGGCGAGCTGATTTAGGAAATTCGCGCACGTTTGCAGAGTTGAATATGAAAATTCTTTGAGGAATAAAACGAATTTAGACCGAAGCAAGTTCAAGTAAATGAGTATAAAAAGGGTTACATTGTATTTCCAAAAGCCGTCTTGAACAAAGGATAGCGGAAAAAATCTTGGTAAATGCATCACAATCAGTGCTGAAAGCTCAAATCAGTACAAAACACGCAGCAAAATTAAATATATGCGCGCGCTATATCGCGCTCTTCTGATCGGTTTCGTTCAGAATTCTAATGGAGGCATTTGGTCAGGCTGTTCGAAGTCTTTGTAATCGATGCTGTCGTTGTTTCTTCGTTGCTCAATCGCGTTGAATTTCAAGTCGCCGTTCTCGCTCCAGCGGAGTTTCAGTGGTTAATCTTCTCGGGAAAGGATTTCAAGCCACCTGTTCAATCCAGCGTTGTTGTATTTGCTGTTCTTTCTCATTTGCATCAGAAATTGGTCGTGTTTCACCGAGAGCAGGGGGGGAGGGGTTGAAAGCCTATCCCATGATGCAACGCAACGTGTTACCGGCGACATTTGAAGCGAATAAACAAACTTTTTGTAAAATCTCATATTTCGGTGATTTTGCCGGTAGTCTCATTTTATGGTTTTAATATGGGAGACTTGGGAATCAGAGAATATAGTTCGTTGGTAACAGAAAAGAACTACAATGCAAGAATTTCATTTACATTTCTAAGTTTAATCCTCGTTTCTCGTCCTTAGAAAATATCATTTCCGCTCGCAGGAAGTGGCGATCATCCCCGAAAATACCAGGAAAGTGCAGTTGTACCTCCTTCTTAATCGAAGCATCACTAGCATTTTAACATTAATAACGTATTCCTTAATATCATAACGACTTAAAACATCAGATCCCTCCAGATCCCTCCAGGTTTATTCAAGCTGAATAAAACCATCAAAGTGTGGGTACTTTCAGTCAATGCTTTGAATTGACGGCGAGCTGATTTAGGAAATTCGCGCACGTTTGCAGAGTTGAATATGAAAATTCTTTGAGGAATAAAACGAATTTAGACCGAAGCAAGTTCAAGTAAATGAGTATAAAAAGGGTTACATTGTATTTGCAAAAGCCGTCTTGAACAAAGGTTATAGCGGAAAAAATCTTGGCAAATGCGTAAGTGCTGAAAGCTCAAATCAGTACAAAACACGTAGCAAAATTAAATATATGCGCGCGCTATATCGCGCGCTATATCGCGCGTACAACCTAGCTGTACGCGTCAGTTACAGTTTTTCCTGTCGTTGACATCAGAACTACTGTGTCTAGCTAAAACCGTGGATAAAACAAATAGCTATTAAGAGAAGAACTTTTTTCCCAAAGGTTTTCAGTTTTTTAGAGCACTTATTTGGTTAACACAGTGCAAGAGTGTCGTCATATGCGTGGACAAGCAGTTGGATGCTTACGCGTTCAAGCGCGCGCAAATTTCGTTTGTCGTGTCATCCTTCAAACAAATTTTCGAAAGCATGTATCTGTTCGTTGCAAGAGAAGTTTTCTTAACATTGCAAATCCTGACAAAAGAAGACCGACAGACAAGAGGCCTTGAAAAGGGTGTCTTGACAGGCACTGCTTGCCTCGGCGATCACTGGCAAATGCGAGGTCACGTGATGAGACATTATGGGATAGTCTTTCAACCCCCGGCCGCCACCATGAATAAACATGAGAGCGCGCCATTGTCAGCGGTCACGATTTTTGTTGCTAGGCAACTGCACGACATCTTCAGTATATATATATATATAAACTTTTCGCTCGATTGCGCACGGCTCAGCTCCCGAGACCCGAGCACCCGAGTGGCCTTCGGCCGCCAAATTTATTAACCTCGCTACGCTCGGGCCTTCGGCCCCCGCTTCGCGAGGAATTACAGTTATTAATAATAATAGGTTGAATTTTGGACTGAAAAATGACCTTTGTCCTCACAATTTTTTTTAGAGATTAATGGACACCCATTCCAAACGTGAAGGGCTGGAGATATTTAATCTGCATCAGAAAAGCATTTTTATTTGATATTTTCTCTTAAACCCGTCACCAATTCGTCAAATATTTGCTATTTTAAGAAAAATGGCCGCGTGACATGTCACGTGACCTATGCCAAAAGCTTATTATACTTAAAAATGTTAAGGATGATAATATCTTTCTATGTGCCAAATTTCGATTCAGTTCCATTCCGTTTGTAAAAGTTATTACGAATAAACCGTTTTTTCCTGGTCAAAGCCCTTGACCCAGGCCTTAAACTATTTGAGCAGGTTCGCAGCTTTCTTATTGCACATTACAACCTAGATTTGCACTCTACAATCTAATTATGCATTCGTCATTGGCCAATCAGAAACTGTATATTTTGCTGAGTATATTATCAGAAACGTTACGATACAGACGACACATTCCTTTCAGATGTCTTTCCTAACATTGATGTCCTTCCTGTTGTTCTAGGCGCCTATTTCTAATCAATAACCGTTAAACAGCGACAATAATATCATTTCCCGCCATTTCCCGGGGAAATACAGGCGAGTATTAGGGGTGCCAATACAGAAGTAGGTACCGTACCCATTTGAGAGAAATTCTACTTTTTTTGTTCGTGTAAACTGGGAGTGCCGTGCTTAAATAGTTTGGGCACGGTACCGAAATTTGGGGGTGCCATGCCGATTTTTTTTCACGTGTAACTGGGGCTTTCAAAACGTTCTTGTTACAATGAAATTGAAAGAAAAGTTCCTTCTCAAACAGAAGTGCATGCGCACGCTCGCTATTAAATATCAATGAAAGTAAGAGACAAATATTTTAAGAAAATTACAGTGTAAAGTTCAATATCAACGCCTTACATAGTTTGTAACTAAATACATTACTACTTAATGTGAAGTCGGAACCAAATTTAAATCGCGATTATTTCAGTTTCTGTATTTTTTCCAGAGGGAAGTGCACGTGAAAAGGAATTTTCCCTGAAAGTGAAATTGCACTTGTTTTCAGCACAGGTATAAAAGTGAGCAGGTGAGCTCAACAGAATTCTTATAACGAATATAACTAGCTGGAGAGTGTATCAAAATCAGTCCGCTCTTGATTTGAACCATTAATTCTAACTGCTTTAACGAGCACAATGAGTAGCAGTACTCTGTTAGAGGTGTTTGGGCATGTTTTGTTCAGTTTTACACGAAGCGTAACAGACCACTACAACCCAGAGGAACCCGAATACACGGCGGACTCTTTCGGTTACAATCCTCTAGAAAGCACAGGCCGAGAATGGTATTATCATCCTGTTGATGAATTCATTTATCAGGAATACAGTGATAGAGAAGTTCGCACAAGCTTCAACTATCTAGCGACGAGCAGCCTTGATATAAAGGTAACAGATGCATGTTCGACAGAAGAAGAGAACGAAAAAACGCTGACACAACAGCAGCTTAAAGATGCAGCAACAGCTTGGAAGCGGCTTCGACCATCAGTTTGTCGTACAATTTGGAAATCAATGTACATTGGAGCATTTATATCGCTCGTAACCGCCACCATATTAGGTGCAATCTTCACTATGGTCTTATATCTCAGTTTTAAAACTATCAACATCTGCGAATTCTTCCCAGCGAAGTTAATTCCAATACGCGTGCAATGGATGAGGACAATTTCATGTTCTATTGATTATGTTATGATTAACATATTTTTCTTTATAAATATTCTATTTGTTTTTCGCCAGTACCAGTTAATAGGGATGAAACGAAAACTGTTTTTGCCTTGCTGTGTGGCTTCTTCATTTGATGTTGCATATCGTTTAATCCTTCAGACTCTGGGAATGTCGAATAATTCAAAACTTTCTCCTACGCAAAAAATCCCACTAAACGTTGTCTTTTTCATCAGTATTGGATTGCAAACCTACGTTTTAACGAAACTCTTCTGTCAAGCGCGGTCAAGGAAACGAAAGATAACTTTGTTTCTACAAATGACCCTACCGGTGTGCCTAACCTTTCTGCTCGCTATTGTAATCGTTCGTTGCATCTACCCTGCATATAACAAACAAGACAGAGAAGGTAGGCTTTTGATCGCAGTTTTCGCTCCTCTAATCGCTGTCTTACTCAAACCGATCTCGCGAATTTGCGTTCAACGGTTATATAACATTATTTATCCGGGATATTCCTATGTCCTGTTAACTCCACTGTATTGTGGGGCTGCGGTTATGTTTCGAGTTTTACAAGCGGACCTTGGCAGTTTACAATCCATCGCTACTCTTGGAATAATCCACGGCATTGCTGAAGTCATAGAACGAAGCAGCATGGCTGTAATCGATCATCTTTTGAATCGGCTTTGGAAAATAAGAACCCCAGCTCCTTGGGGCAGTTTTCGCACTCCTCGCCGCGAGAGATTAATGACTGACATCTCCATCATGAGCATGCAATATGAATCAGCGGCAATTGTGTCGGTTAACGGGGTTTTATACTTGTACAAATTTATTTACACTGAATACAACTCTTACGTAAATTTGCTGCAGTCTTTTGCCATCAATACTTGCGTCCCGCTGATAATTGAGTGGTTTTTTAACAGCCTATCTCTGGCAATAGAAACTCGTTATCAAAACATGCCTGTCATGGCCGTTTGGATCAGACAGTGGAAAAGGCACATCGTTGTAGCGATTTTTAATACAGTGCTCGTAGCGCTGTGTGTCAACACAGATATTTTAATGTTTGTAAATGGGAATGAGCGTTCGGTCAGCCAGGTGAACCTAAATCAAACTTGTAAAATACCATTCACATAATAGTTACATGCAAACGGCTGTAACATACAAAAGGCATAGACGTTTATCATTAAAGTCAAATCATTTTTAAATTTAAACACTTTTGATAAAGAAAAGGAGAGATGTTAAGGTTAGTCATGAACTAAGTAAACTGTATCAATATTCGAGTCCACGAATGCAATTGAACCCATGAGCTACATTGCTTAAAATGGGCAGACATGAGGGATCATGTAGCGGGGACATGTAGCAGCGACAAAAATTTGTTTAGTACACACTGACGGACAGCAGGGACGTGTAGCGGTGACATGTAGCAGGAACAAAATAACAATGTTTGCACACGCATAAAAATGTTGCAGCGACACACCCCCTCGTGTGAACTAATACTGTCATACTTGTGCAACACCAATTTTGGGAACATTTTGTCCCCGCGACACATCGCACGGAGATCAGCTTGTTGAACTTCATGGGACACGCTGCTACATGTCGCTGCGACATGTCTCTGCTGCTCCAATGACCCCACGTGTCTTCCCACCTTTACACATCAACCACTGAGCTATCGGGAGACCAGTGGCAACTCAAGCATGTTAAGGCATGGTTCGTCACTTGGTATAGACTTGTACTCCCCGCGAAGTAAATTCTTTTTCCTTTTGGAAGTTATGATCTATAGCCCAAAAAATCACAAACAGTATAAATCAAACTGGATTTAGCGTCCTTAAATTCCATAAGGTTTGACTAAAGTCCTCAGTGGTAGACGCAAGGCGTAGCAGGCGCATGAGTAATATTGGGCTTTATTTCAAAAACGCATGCATAAGCATGCACGTCCCCCAGATCGATCGAGCGCAATAACAATTGTTAGTATTCTTCGAGGAAGCGTGGGATCGAGTTGGTTCATAAGCTTATATCTGGAAAGTCCGAGAAGTATAACTGTTTTCAGTTTAATGAGTAAATTTTCAAACACTCAGGTGAACACCGAGATTTATATCTCCATTCGTATCCAATTCATACTCATGTAATATTCATTATAATTCAACACATTGATACACTGCCCAAATATGGTCAAAAAGGTATCGATATACGCTATGTCTACATGACGTCTTAGTATCCAACGATGGCGGTAAATTTCGCATTTTGAAGGAAAATGAAAATGACCGCTGCCTTCACTTTCGTGTTTTTGGGAGAAAAATGCGTGAGCTATTAGATAAAAAAGGGAAAGGAACGATAAAAAGAAAAGAAAAAAAAAGAGAAAAATTATTGATCACATGATTGCACAAAAAAGGCGCGAAATTTTCTCGTTGTCGCGGTCGCAGTGCAGTGTTTCTTGGCGAAGCTGAATGAAAGCTGGTTCAAAGTCAACCACTCGACCGACAAGAAGTGAATGAAGGAGCACAATTTTCGAAAACGGCCTTTAGTGATCACTTCTAGAATATGATTAGACTTGATAGTTCCTCAGAAAAGTTTCTGATCTTTGTTTTAAGTGAATTGACGCCACTACGGCCTTAGGAACTGAAAACGAGAAAGTTTGTAAACAACAGCGATCGACTCAGCTCGTACTTCGATGTTGGAAAATTTAATGGAAGGACTAAAAGCCACATCAACTACAGGTAACGATGTTTTAACCGTTTCTTGTATCCTTTAGCTGCGAATTTTTGTAAGACATACTGTCCACGCTGCAGTTCTTTCAGACTTTTCGTCGCTATGTTTAGGTAGCCGTGTGTTTGTTCAATTTGTTTTGATTCTGAGTTGAACTTTTTAAGACACGAAACACTTGTAACTAAGAAATTCTATGCCATTTTACTGTGTTTTTATTTGTGTAATCACTACTCTGTCTCGTTCTTTACGTAGACGAAAGCTCTTCGTAGAAACTCGCAAATTAATTTTAGCTCCGCAAACCGTTTTGGCATTCGCTGCTTGTTGTGTAAGAAATGGCGCGAGGTAAAATATTGTTGTAAGCCTTTTACTTTATAAAAGGTTGTATATCTCAATGAATTTTTTCTCGAAACCGTGATTTGTTATCAATGTGTTGAATTATAAAACAGTGATAGTGTTCAACTGAAGCTTGCAAAATATTGACAAAGGCGCCACTTTCATTCATGAACTGTCTGATGTTGCAAGTTTCGCGCGGTAAAACATATGTAAGCTTTTTTTAAAATAAAAGGCTTGTCGGCGATATTTTTCTTCAAACTGTGCTTTGTTATCAATGTGTTGAATTATAAAACTATTATAGCGCTCAAGCTTGCGTGATATCGCCTAATTTTAGCCGACTCGGCCTACGGCCTCGTCGGCTAAGTATTAGGTGGGTGATATCACGCGCGCTTTCGCGCTATAATAGTTAATTATCCCGCGCGATGACCTAATTGTCATTATATCAGATAGAAAAATAAATGCAAAGGTGTCAGTTCGCAGAGATTATATATGGAGGGAGTCTCACTCCCCCCTCCCCCACCCCCCCCCCCCCCCCCCCGTCCTCCAACCCTTTCGCTGACGAAATTAGTTCGCGGTGTCCCTTGTCGTACCCTAGCCTACGACAGGGATCACTTGTCCCATACTTTAATGCTTATTCGTCAGAGGAAGGGATAAGGTATTATTAAATCATTTTCTCGACGAAAAGAAACTAAGTCCATCTTTGGTTTTACGTGCTCTTACTTTTTCCTGTGTCAGGTTGTGATACAAAATTGAAGTGACGAAAATGCGTCACAAACTGAAAAATCGCAAACTCAAAAATGCGCGGTCTCTGAATGGTTATCCTAAAGCAGAGCGGTGTCAGGTCCTGACTTGTTTGTAAGGGGGACTTGTAAGGGGGGGCGAGAGGGAGTGAAACTGTCATTTTCGAACCCTTCGGGCTTTGCAATACCGTAGAGTTCCCCTCCCCCCCCCCCCCGCGAAGTTAACGGCTACTCGAAAGTAACGTTAAATTTCGGTACTTTTCTATTCTAGCCCACCCGAAAGTAAAGGCCCACCCGAGAGTAACTGACTACCCGAAAATAACGGGCCAATCGGTCCGACCGATACCATATAGTGACGTCTCCATGCCGATGGAATAGCTTAAGTGTTTCACTGTACAAGAATATATGCTGAAGGATACTAAAGAATCAATGAGAAAGAGAGAATTAAAGTAACATGCTTATTCCGCGTTTATTTTTACCATTGTCGTTTTTGCTTCGATTACTCACATAATTTGGGTACCCAAAAGTACTGACGGCTGCTCGAAAGTAGCGGCTATCTGAAAGTTGCGGCCGCCTAGGCCTGCTAATTCCGAAGAACTCTTCGGAAATTAAGTGAAAATCGCGGGTCGGATGTCACACAAAAATATATGGCGTCGATCCTTGTTTCCAACTTGATTGTTTTTCAATTCGGTTTTTACGTTTTTTACTTAATAATAAAGAACTTTATCCCTCGGATTTGTATTTAGCTTCATTTAACTGAAAGAAATTTTCTGTCTCCTTAGGTCATAAACAACCTTATATAATTGTGTTTCGCAGAGGGTACACGGCATATAGACATTTTAAAATTGAACTGAGCTTATTGAATGTAGTGTTTGTTTTCTTATATAAATAATTAAGACATGAAAGTTGATTACTTTTCCACGTGAATGTTATATTAAAATGGACTACCATGACTACATCTTCTCCTAAAGCTTACCGGCACTTCGCGTAAAATTATACAATTCGAAAATCCACTGTGAAATATGCAAAGCAACTTGATTTCTTTCATACCAAATAGAAATCAAATTTATGCTATGCTTTAATAAATTCATAACGACACACGTATGATGGTATCTCTCCGGAAAAGAAACCTTAAGACAATCTTCAGCTTGCATGAAAGCTTTAAATTAATGATCTAATGATCTCATGATCAATAATTAAATGAAAGACAAAAAGACGGTAAGTTAAAACTCTGTCTTTTTTATTATTGTTTATAGCGTTTGCGTCATTCATTATATTAAAATTCTCGACAATTTACATTTATGAGGAACCTTTCTCAATGCAATTGGCCTAAGCTCGATTTTCAGCCGTTTGAGGGAGTCCGGTTTTCATTTGGCCATGCAGTTAATTTTTGAAAACGGACCTTTTAGTACGGCTTTTCTATAGCCCATGTTTACTTTGTAATTATAGATCATTTACTTTGCTATACGCTCTTGTTTTTTCATTTTTAACTGCACCTGATTTACTGACAGCTCAATGCGATTTCTTTCCATTACTAATGAGCTTGCGTTTATTTGAGTTCTGTTCTTTTGTTATCTTGACTTTCAACTTCCCCACTTTGTTGTGCACGACTTTCTTGAGTTATGGCTTTTTCGTTATCGTTTTCTGCGCCCACTTCTTCTACACGTGCCCTTGACGACTGGATGTTTGTTGTTCGTCTTGAACTAAGTTGGCAGATTCACAGCGAAGAATTTTTTGAAACTCTTTCCTGAAGAGAGGATTCATTCCTGCATAGATAAATGGGTTGATAGCGCTCGATAAACTCAAGCAAAGGGCGCCAAAAGTATTTACATTTCGTGGCATTTTACCGCCTATTCGAAAGCGCGTCAAGATGGTGATAACCCAGGCGGGCAACCAACACAACATGAAGGCGAACACACCAACAAACAGAGACCTGCTAATTCGAATTTCGTGTGAGCTTATGGATCCATTCCGAGATTGTGTGTCTAAGAGCCTGCGCAGCTCCCAAATTATGTTCCCGAACTTTGCTGAAAACTTTCCTATAGCTGAATATTGTCACACCCAGTGGAAGAAGAAAAAACAGGCCGACGACGACAAAGTAATGAAGCATGTTTCCAAATTTGCTCAAATGTCTGTTTAAGCACGCTGCGTAGCCCGGCACGAAGTGGAATTCTTGTAAGCCAGTAAGACGAGGAATCAAGATATAGCAGGCGACAAATATCCACGCAGAGCCGAGAACAACACGAGATTTTGTTTTGGAGAAAAATTGTCTGTACTGTTGATTTGACCTACATATTCTCACGTATCTATTTATCGCTGTCAAACCCATGGTTACAGGCGAAGCATACAACACAAACAGGCTGAAGAAAGCGTTTACTTGGCAAACCGTTTCGCCATAGGGCCATCTGCTCGAGATCAACACTCCCGTTGCGAGAGGCATCACAAAAAGGGCGGCCAGCAAATCACTCACAGCCAATGCGATGATGTAGAGGTTTGTTGTTGTTCGCAGCCTTGGATTTCTGTACACTGAGATACAAACTAGAATGTTTCCCAGCAAAGAAAAAAATGTTCATTACAAGCATTGAGCCAGCTTCTACAATTTTAAAGGCCGTGCTACGCGATTCGAGATCATCCGCCATTCTTGAACTTTTTCCTTAGTTCAAGTTTGATGAAACGTTTGTGTTCTGTAGTCCTTTACCTTTTTATTTTCCTTTTTTTTTATAGAATTTTTCAATCGGAACCTTTTCTTTTCGTTGGCAATTTCAAGGGAGATGTGACTGCTTTAACAATATCACGGTCTAACAGTAACTGAATCGATGAATCATATCACTGATAAATCATATATTAAGTGGTTGCTTGTCATATTTAGCTATAACTGACAGCTCAGACTGCGATTTGCGGAATTAACACAAATACACCTGTAAAATTTGTGTGTTGACATCCCCTGCCATTAGATCTTAATTATTTTATTTAATATTTTCATTTTAATATATTTAACCCACAGGGACGCACGTACGCTAAAAACGGACGATATTGTCGGATTTTATTTGTCCCTAAAAAGCCTCAATGGGGAGGATCAATACAATATGGAGCTCACTGGCTTGTTTTAAGGTGTTTCCATGTATTTTTTTTCTTGGGTCACACTTCTCTTATTGAATGCGATTTATCATAATCTTACTTTAGCTCAATGAATCTGAATTTGATACCAGATGTTAGGCTTGGATGAAAGTTTTGGATGATACTTTTTTATGCTAATTATCGTTTCCATAGCAACGGTAAACAAACATGGCGAAAAACAGTTTTCCTAAATATCTTTCGATTTTGGGGCTAGCCGCGACAAGCGACTAAATGCGCTAGTGTAGCACACTAAATAGGGGAATTTCGAACCAATTTTAAAAACTGTTCGATTTCGAATATACGGTGGCCCACAACTGTCACGGCAAAATAAAAAGTCACGGCAAAACAAAATTAACTCACGGCAAAACAAAATTAACTCACGGCAAAACGAAATTAACTCACGGCAAAATGAAATTAACTCACGGCAAAACGAAATTAACTCACGGCAAAACGAAATTAACTCACGGCAAAACGAAATTAACTCACGGCAAAACAAAATTAACTCACGGCAAAACCGCCAAAACAAATTGGTCAGCGGTTTTTGTCAGCGATTTGGTCAGCGGATTTCAGTGGCGTTACAAAAGTACTTGGTGTATGGAGTTAACGATTTCCGCGCCATTTTCGCTTTGTTTTGCAGCAATTGTGGATCGGAGTTAAAACAAAGTGCAAACTTCTGTGCAAGCTGCGGCAAAGGTAAGTTTTTTAATCCGAAATAATCATATTTGGTTACCTCTTTTAGTAGACGCACGTACCATACGGTTTGATCTGAAGGCATTTATGAATGTGAATATATGAAAGAATCATATAAAGCTTGCAGATGAAATATAAGTAAAATTGTGATCCTCGCAGTGATTCTACCTACTTGAGCAGTTGAAAAAGAAACTTGAAAAAATCTCAGGCTTGGCAGGAAAGTTCTTTAACCCGGACCGTTGCAATACTGGTGCAACGCTTTGAGCTTCCAAGCCACATGGAAAGTTAGGCGTTGTGAGTTTGTAATATACCTGATGATGGTGAATATATGTGAACTGCTTAAGCTGATCAATAGAATCACTGTGAGGATTATAATTTATCTCAATTTTTCAGGGTGATATGCAAGACTTCATAGAGTAGGGGGTCCTTAATATTGTATTAAGCTACTCATTTGCTGGATGCAAACTCGCTGTCGTACTCGTAGCCTAATGCTATTTACAGCATCTGTACATGTATGTTCAGTTTTGGCAGCAATTACCATTGGGTGAGCGACTTTAAAAATTGCGCCAGGAAATGTACTGTCAATTCAGTTTACATTTAACCACAGAGCACACGATTGGAGACAAGCAGTTCATTGTCACAAGCTATGAAGGTGATACAAAAGTTGATTAACAATAAACTCCAACACCGTAAGGGTGGGAGGGAATTAGGGTAACAAAATTGGCTTGGCTGCGGTTCAGTACAACGAGCATATGACTGAATGTGTGACAGCTAAAAGGCTAATATCATGAACAGCAGTGACTTCAATTATCAATCCTCACAGAAGGTAACGATTGACATAATTTGTGCTCAGCCAAGATGCTTTGACACTGCCCTGGGTAAGTGCTAATTTCCATCACTGAATATTTGTGGCATTGAAAGCAGCATTTCCAACATTTTATCCATGGTATCTTCGGTTATTTACATCAGTTTCATAGTATTACCGTAAAAGCTCTATTAAGTCTGCAAGGGCTTATTAACAAGGCCAACTAGTGTGATTCCGGTTCTTGCGTTGCTCTATAATAACAATTTTTTGAGAACAATTTGATTATGTTGTACTAATGGTCTTCTTTGCATTTGCCTTGTGCTTGTATCAAGGGAGAAATGTTCAAAGTAACACAGAAGTTGGAGTGCAAGGAACAAGTTCTGAAGAGAGTGGATCTACCCGTGTCCCAGTGAAGTCATTTGCAAGTTTTAAGAAAGATAAAGGTAAAGAATGGAAATCAAAGGTAACGAAGTCGACTAAAGAGGAAAACAAGAAAACTCAAGATGCTGTTATTCATGTGGGTTTAATGGAGTGGAATGAAAAAGATCAAACACTTAAGGCAAGACGAGGAAAAAGGTTGCCCTTAAGAGTACCCCAAAATGTGCATTACATCGCAATACGTAAACAGGCGGAAGAAAAGTGGAAAACCTTCAACAGCAATCTTTATGATGAAAGTCAGTCATACCATTTACTATATGAAGATGGACGCAAAGCTCTCTTTCTCCCGGGTTCAAAAAAGGAACCGTTTTCACTTGGCAGATACCAAGAAGAGATTGGAAAGGATTTTAAAAGAATCACTCTTTACCTGTGCCCAGATTATGACTTTCAGGTATCGGAAGGTAATTTTGATGACGATGACTTGGATGACTTTTCCACAACCAAGCGTCAGAAATGTGACATTGATTTAACATGCAAGAGTGATCCCCAAACAAGCACTAAACATGATCAGCTTGAATTTGAACACGACCGAGATCAACCGTTTGAAAGAGTTAATCATGATCAATCTAAACAGCCAGAGTCAGCAGTCAGCAGTCAGCAGTCAGAGTGTGAGCTGGATCAGCAGATTAAGCAAGATCAACAGTTGGCCAGTGATCTTCAGCGAATTTATGATGAGGAGGAGGCTAGCGCTATTCCTCAAGATGACAACAGCTCAAAAATAACTGATTCATCTTCAGTAGTGACATCTTTAAGTAGAAAGGTGGATGAGTCAAGCCAGTTGTTTATTGTGGTAAGAAGAGGTGCTCCACTGAACAGGGTAGTCTCGATATGGAGCAGAGAGGTAAACAAAAACCCCACCTCTGCTAAGCAAATTGTGAGGGTCCATTTCAGCGGGGAGCAAGGAATTGACTCTGGGGCTTTGGCAAAGGAATTCTTCACCATGACTCTTCCTAACATCGGGTCTGTAATCTTCTCCAACGGTCAGCCGATAGATTCAACATTCAATGTACAAAACGGAAGCTTTAAAACCTGTGGAGAGATTGTAGCAGCAAGTATAGCCCAAGGTGGACCAGCACCACGTTTTCTTGAAGCCAGTGTGTATGGCTTGATGACAAATCCTGATGTACCGCTGCAGCAACTTGACATGGAAACACATCTGACACCAGCTGACAGAGAGTTGCTAAATACCATCAGGGATGACATAACTGCGCACACTGACACAATCATCGAACATGGATACACCGGAACCATTAACAATTCTCATATTGAAGAAATCCTAAGGTCCGTAGCTATAAGTATAGTTACAAAAAGAATTGTGTATCTCAAAGAATTCATGAATGGATTAGATGCCTATGGGTTGAAAAGTATTATCCAAACCCACCCAGATGCTTGCAAGCCACTTTTTGTGCAGAGCACAACAATCAGTGATGCAGTTGATGCAAACTACTTGTTTACACTAATGCAGCCAGAACACGCTCAGAAAGGCAGCACACGAAGAGAAGTTGAAGAATCCATCATGGATTTTCTCCAGGATTTCCTGTATTCCCTTGAAGACAACCCAAATATTAACGTTGCTGGTTATGCAGAAGTAGCGGCAAGCTGTGACACAGTCATGGAAGGCACGGAAGTCGAAGAATCAAATGAACAATTACTCCTTCCTGACCTTACACCTGCTGGTTTTATGGGTTGGCTTACTGGCCAAAAACACAAACCTATCCATGGAGAACCAATTAACGTTACTGTCCACTTCGATCATGATTGTTTGATTAGGAATCCTAATCACCGAATTTGCTTCCCAGTTGTTGGAGCTTGCGCTAAACAAATAACTTTCCCTGTGGCTCATATGACAACAAAGGAAGCATTTAATCAAGTCCTAATGTTAGCACTTTCCAAGGGACAATGTTTTGGTATGGCATGATGTTTGATGCTGTCAAGTACATGTATGTTTGTAGTTTGGCGCTAGTCAAAGTTCCCATAAAACTGTGGCTAATAAAACTGGGAACATAGAAAATATATCTGGAATGTTCATTTTGATGAAGCCAATAACTATTTTGAGATCTTGTAAATGTTTTTTCCACAAGAGAACTTAAAATTAACCATCCTTTATCATACAGCTGTATTTAAAAGGAACTTTGGTATCAGAAAGCGCCATTAGGTCAAAACAAAAGCCTTTGAGTGATTTCAGACAATAAATAATTATTTATTTGTTAATTCAAAAGATACAACAAAATTAACATGCCAAACCTCGGTATATTTTCTGTGCTGACGTTTTTTTGGCTGCAATGTAACATTTTCATTGTTATGTGAAAATCAACCTCGTACCCAGGGTCTCTCTTCTTCCCGCCCCATGGAGCCCTGGGTACGAGGTTGATGTGAAAATATGATATAGAGAGATTACAAAAACCTTGTACCCAGATACGAATATGTGATTTAGCCTCACTGTTTTTATATGGGTACTGATTAGGTGTTGCTGTTAAGTTTTTTTTTTCACTTTCAAATTATTTAAATGGAATATGTATTTGGGGATATAAGCTTTTATCACGTGGCGACCATGTTGACTCCCGGTACAATAAAATGCTTTATTTTTGCCCGCCTAACCTCGTTTTTAACTTTTTCACTGCGAGTCTTAGAGGCGTAAATCTTTTGTTTTTATACAAAATGGCGGGGCGTGATAAAGGCCTATTAGATAAGCATGTCTGTCTTTCATTGATATGTGATAAATGCCACATTATACTGTAGCTACAGATAGGGCTTAGAAATGCAGTTTAGTCCACATGTAATTTCATATTATTTAAATGAAATGTGTATTTTTGTGATTCAGACAGATATGTCTGTTAATTCATTGTTCTCAAATGCAGATAATTATGTGATTAAGCCCATGTTGAAGTTACCGCAGTTGTCATGTCAACTTTCATATTTTATATGTTTCAGTTGCTGATTTAGCCTCTCACTATATTTACTGTAGAGGGTTAACAAATGCAGTTGTCATATATTAACTTTCAAATTATTTTAATCAAATAAGTTATTTTATTCGTGATCTTACATGAACTTACAGTTGTACGTCTGTTAACTTAATGTTCTCAGACACAGATACAAAATGTGATTAAGCCTAAAATTAAAGTAACTGTAATTGTCTACCCGAGTATTTGTTGGATACTCCTATTTTAAGGTGAATTTAATGCAACGTGAATTTCAGAAACGAGATCACAGTTCAAGACTTAAAAGGTTATAGAATAGTGGCCAATCACGTCACATGTCCGTTTTTATTAGCCAAAATTAAATTGTCAGATTGCAAGCCTTGTCAAAGCATTGTTCAAACAAAAGTCATACTGAAACTGGTACAGTGTAGTGTATGTTCCTAGCTTTTAAAGAATATTTTGATAAAAACTTGATGGTCAAGCTAGAACGTATGGAAGAAATGTTGATTGAGGCATGAAACATATTATTCTGTTTTTGGCAATAATGTCCTTATTACAGTCTAACCCAGTCCCCTATTAAGGCACTGACCCTTGGTTCCGAAAAATAATGTCAGCTTGTTTTTTTTTTACACCAACCCATCTTTTATTTTAAAAAAGATATCTGGCCCAAACTTTCGATCCAATAGCACTTCTGCACTACTTACTACTTTTTTTTTTTTTTTTCCTTGGGTGGCCTGTGCACCAGTTGCTTTTTCTTCCTTTTTTTTTAACTTAATATATATATAGTTTATTTCGATTGTACACTTTCCTTTTCTTCAATACTGCTATGAATAACATTAATAGTAACAATTGTATTCATGTATATTTAATAAAAAAAAAAAAGTCCCCTATTAAGTGCTTAATAGAGGTTGGCCGTTTAATAGGGGTTTCATTTACAGTTTTGACCCTCAGTATTATACTGAAGAAAATTACAAATTTTGAACTTTGATAACTGGCCGCTTAACAGGGGGTGACCACTCAGTAGGTGACCGCTGAATAGCGGTTTGACTGTACTGACCTTTCTGTTTTCTTCACATCCATGTAAGTACTTTAACTTAATTTGATTTTTGATGCTCTAGATGCCTTTTTTAGTTGCGAAAGGGGCTTAGTCAAAGCTCTCGTAAACGACCTGTCTTAGTTACGGCCACTTTTTGTTAAGGAGAGCCTCAAATGTACAGCAGTTGAAATTCGAATTCTTACTACTTTTTGGCTATTTGACTACTGTTGGCCTTGTGCCCCAACCTCACTGCTCATGCCAATTGCCAGATCATGTCAAAAACTAGCATGTGATGATCCTAATCGATTTCAGAAGAAACATATAAATACACAGCACCATATTTATGAACATTGCAAAATAATGCCTTCTTGTGTCATTTTAACAGAAATTTAAGAACCATTTTCAGATACAGCTAAAAGCTTTTGATAAAGTCTCTCAGCTTCTTGCCATTCAATTGGAGGATTGATTCCAAGGGCATTTCTAGCATAGTTGAAGTAATCTTGATATTCATTATAACTACTTGTCTGAACTATGTGCTGAGAGACATAGTCTATTTCTGATCTAGGTAGGTTCAGCAAAAGGTTTCCTACAGCTCCATGATGCTCAGGTAAATAGAAGAGCGAATCAGGTCTACCAGAGACTGTGTTGTACCTAGACTTCCTAATTTTGTGGCTCTTCCAGTGTTCTTTGACAACATTAAGGTCTTCCTGGAGAACTCCTGCAAAACAGAACCACAGACATTCCTTGCTTAATTCAGAGGAAGAGTCTATGAGACCCTCGAATTCCAAATCCTGAAAATAATTTCGCCACCACGCTGACCTGTTCCGAGAATAAAATGACCACCATCCTTCTATTCTCTGGTTTCTAGGTGATGAGACATATCGATGGGTATCAGCGTTGTCATGGAAATAAGACTGAATTGATGCTGCTAATCCATTTTCAGTTCCAAGATCCGTTATCAGCTGTACAGAACAACCATTTAGTTCCTTTACAGTATTCATGAAGTAGGTTGCAATGTTATCTGGTGAACTGTTTGAGCGAGTAACCTCAGGCCACAATATTTTCCGGCTAAAGCCATCTATGGCTCCATGTATGGGAAACCCAAATGGCTTTAATTTATCATACCCATTCATGTGCCAGGCATCATTTGGACCACGATTGTGATATGACCTGCTCTTTAATCGATGAGCTTTCCTTAATTGGGTACCTTCAGGATCTAACTCTTTTAACATATCCTGTACAATTATACGTGGTACATTGAAGCCCTCCATCTTTAAAGTATGCCATACTGTCCTGTACCCGCCACACGATCCCGGACCATCAACAATCTCACTGACACGTTGTTTAACTGCACTTACAACTTCAACCGAATCATTGGCTTTCAGAAAGCCCCTTCTGGTAAGACCATATGCCTTTAGTCGCCTTAAAAGTGTGCTGTAACTAATTTCATGTTTATGGTGTTTAGCAAGAAGAAGAACGATTTCTTCGTAACTAAAGCCACGTTGGAAGTAATACTTGATAATGGTCTCCTCGTCAATCTCAACCTCTTCTTCACTGAATCTTCTTCCTCGCTTGAATCTTCTGGCCTGAGGTCTGCAAGATCAATAAAGATACATGGAGAATTCCTAAGCTAAACTTCCACTGCACCGGAGCAAAAAAGCATGGGCTTATGCAAGTAGTGCGACTTGCCTGTTGTGTTGCACTGATTTCGTATCTCGCCGTACCCAGATCTTCTCAACCTTCAGGAGTATCTGGGGAACGAGATTAGTGTTGCACTAAACTGCTGGCTTTATTGCCTGACGATTATACGGATATAATAGTGCTACAGAATACAGGGCCTGTGGCTGGTTCACAGGAATATTTTGAAGAACGAGGAATTAATCCGAAAAAGGATAGACCGGCGCGTATATAACCTTACTAAATTAATTACGCTTAGTAAGCTCAAATGTGAAGCAAACCTTGCAATCTACCATTCAGATTTAAAAACTCAGTTAAGTTACCTTTACCGCAGCTTGCACAGAAGTTTGCACTTTGTTCAATCTCCGATCCACAATTGCTGCAAAACATGGCGACAACGAGGATTAAAATGGCGAGGAAATCGTTAACTCCATACACCAAGTACTTCTGTAACGCCACTGAAATCCGCTGATCAAATCGCTGACAAAAACCGCTGACCAATTTGTTTTGTCGGTTTTGCCGTGAGTTAATTTCGTTTTGCCGTGAGTTAATTTCATTTTGCCGTGAGTTAATTTCGTTTTGCCGTGAGTTAATTTCATTTTGCCGTGAGTTAATTTCATTTTGCCGTGAGTTAATTTTGTTTTGCCGTGAGTTAATTTTGTTTTGCCGTGACTTTTTATTTTGCCGTGACAGTTGTGGGCCACCGTACGAATAAATCGCTGAAACATTTTTAACATGTGTTTTTTCATGTTTGAAATAAAGCAGTGAAAACTCCATCTCTCTAGTAAATTATCATTAAATTACCACAGAAAGTTTCCTCAGACTTAAATTATTACTCCCTGCAAATAGCTCTGACTAACTCCTCGGCAATAAAGAGATCGAGCTTTTAATTCAAATGCAGTTTTAAAAGAGTGAAAACGTCATGCAACGTCGACCGACTGTATTGTGTCAAGAGCTTAATATTAATTGTTCAAACACTCGGGCGTACAAGGGGGGGGGGGAAGTGGTTGCCACCCCCCTCCAAGGTTTCTCTCGCATATTTTCAATACCATTTAAGATTAGCCCATGCCGTTTTCAGTAGCTGTTCATTTATCCTTGAGACACATTTTTATAAAGTTTGGTGACAACCGATTGCTATGGTAACGAGATATGACGTCATAAGTTACATGTGGTCAAGCCATTTTCGATCAAAAATGCGTGTTTTTTACCCTTTTCAGTGAAAAACATACAAAATGCTACCGAAAGCATCAAAATGGTTAATTGTATGTTATTTTGCAACTCTAGCAAACAATATTTGAAATTTCCGCATTTTTCCATAAATTTTAAATTTTTATTAAAATCTAAGATGGCGGCCATCTTTGCGGCCATTTTGGATGATGTCATGGACCCCCAACAGAGCCACAACCCATAATATTTACCTTATCTTGTAGAGCAAATTGCGGGCTATTTATTAGATGTACAATATTTCCGAAAGATTACAACATCGCAAAACGGAAGGGGGGGGGGGTTGCCAACCCAACCCCCCCCTATCTACCACGGTGGGGGCATAAATTTGCGTGTACGTCCGAGGGTTAAAAGATGATAACCTAGGACATTGAATTGGGTGCCACTGTAAGATCCTCATAATGGAATTATTTTTTTAAAACATTGAATGTAAAAAATATCCTGAAAGCTAACTTTCTTGGAAAAAAATATCCTGCAACTACGAAAGACTGACTTGAGGCTTTGTTTTTACAATAGTTTTATGTCTAGAAGAAGGCTAATGGTTCGCCCCTTACAAAGAAAACGAAAGCTTGATACTGCCTGAAAGTCTAAGAAACAATTTGGCAATCAACCAGTATCGTGCGATGGCAAATCACATTCAGTGGAACCTCGATTTAACGAACCTCTATATAAAGAAGTACCGGGGTACCGGCGATAAAATGCTGGGGGTAACCCTGCGATGGACTAGCATTTTATCCAGGGGGGAGTAGCTATATTCCTAGTTGCTTCATGCTACAGAAACCGGGTTAAGCTCCGGCCGTGTGGGCCATCGTGGCTCGAGTGCGACTTTACTTACCATATAAAGAAGTCCTCGGTATAAGGAACGATATTCTTCAGCCCAGCAAAATTACAAGTAAAATGTATGGAACGGATCTTCGATATAACGAAACTCGACTCGATTTAACGAAATCCTCGTTAAACACAATCCGTTATAACGAATAAATGTCAACGCCCGACAAAGATGAATGCGGAACAGACCAATAGTGTATACTGGTGTAGGGCAAAGGTATAACCTGTACTGTTTTTTTTTTATGGGGCGCTTTTTGTAAATTTTTTATTTAGCAGAAACTGAGTGCTTTTTATCATCATTTAAATAGTTTTATAAAATAACTAAGATACTACGCGCCTTCTGATTGGTCAAAAACCTATTGACTATTGTGCCGGTAAACTCATAGAAAACCGTGTGAGAGTTACTGTGAAGTAAACAAAGTTCAATTTTCTGTTACCGCATCAACACTCGGGGTTTTCGATATAACGAACCCTCGGTATAACGAACCAACTTCCCCAGTCCCTTAATTGGCACTTCGTTAAATCGAGGTTCCACCGTATATTGGTAGAGTAAGGGTTTCAGAGTCCCAGCGGCACACCCCCACCTAAAAATATACAGAGAACAACCCCCCCCCCCCCCCCCCCCTTCCTCCCAGGATGACAAACCTAAATAAACCTTCACCGCTCGCAAATCGAAATCGCGGCAAAAAAAATAAGAGGGCTTGTTTGCAGGCTACTCATACACTGAAAGATCCCGCGATAATTCTAACGGCGGTCATTTCAGATTTTAGCACCCCAAGCGGTACCGATCTACAAAGTTTG
Source organism: Cladopsammia gracilis (assembly GCA_022457155.1). Classification (NCBI taxonomy): domain Eukaryota; kingdom Metazoa; phylum Cnidaria; class Anthozoa; order Scleractinia; family Dendrophylliidae; genus Cladopsammia; species Cladopsammia gracilis. The sequence continues at coordinate 36,057 of JAJGOT010000722.1, forward strand.
ACCCTTAAAAGGTACGACGAGCACCCTGTCATTTTTGCATTGGTCAGTGTCACCCCCTCCCCGCCTTCTGCGTAGGAGGCGTAGCGGTACCGCAAATGAAAGTCAACATTTCGCAACTGGTAAAAGCATACAGAGCCTCGAGTCTCTCCTTACGGACATCTCTCTAATATGGACACCTCTCTGTTACGGACAGTTTCCTATGTCCCGACAAAATTCTCACATATTTTCTTTAAAAACGACCTCTATAATACGGACCCTCTCCGGGACAACGGACACTAAATCTCGGCTCCAGGGAGAAAACTCTTATAAACTTAACCTTTTTATTACGGACACTCCGGTGATCAGGTGATGATAGTTTGAGTAAGTAATACAATTTCCTGTTTGTGGTTACAAACATATATCGAAAGACCTTTTCAGAATTTAATACTTTATATTACTTTTTTCACACGCAGCATTGCGTTGTAGTTCGTTTCGTTTTAACACAGTGATTCGTCAGATTCGTATGCATTCAGTGTAGCTGAGAATTAATCAATTATACAATGTAGTAGTACACTACTGATAGACTTGAGCGTCTCAATGCTGTATATTAATCAGTTTAGATGCAGTTAAAAGACGAGTGTGGGCCTGTTTTTACGCCCCGTTCACACGCATACCGTATTTTCTCGATTAAACGCCGGGCCCCGAATAAACGCCGGGTATAATACAGGAAGTTGTAAGTAAGCCCCTCAAACGTTTATTTGTGGTATAATAAACTTAAGATTTAAGCGCAAGGTACACGGTTGCCAAGAAAAACGAATAATAACCCTTTCTTAAAAAATGGCGGGCGAAAAAAAAACTGCTGATTCAAAGAAACGCTGGGTCCACTAGGCCAAGTTTGAAATAAACGCCGGGGCGTTTAATTGAGAAAATACGGTACGTTTACGTTCATAAACGCATAAACGTTTACGTATCGTTTTAGCGTTTACGTGTTGACAGGTGAAAACGAATCGTAAACGATGGCTGGCTCTCGTTTGGACAGGAGCGTTTTAGATAACAAAAATATGCGTTTACGAACGTAAATGCATACGTGTGGACGGGGCCTCAGTTACTGAACCAAAACTGTCAGTGGAGTCTTAAAAGTGACGTCATCGTGGTGACCTCTATATTACGGACGCCTCTCTAATACGGACACTTTGTCTGTCCCTTCGGTGTCCGTATTAGAGAGGTTCAACTGTATTTAAAGTATTTTAATCCCCAAGAGTCACAACCTCGTTCCTAGGAAAGGGACGGACCATTAGTTTTCTGCATGGAGGGGGGTATGAGAAATATTGAAAAAAAATGTTTGCAGAGCCTGAAAAGACATGATAAAATGTTTGCAAACACAAAATGCGTAAAAAAAAAGTTTGCAAAAGAGCCACACAAACGAAGTTAACAACTATTCATGAAAAAGAATTAGTTGGAAAACTTAAATTTAAAATCTTAACGTGAGCAGTCCGGCACAGTTATCAATTTTGATAACCTCGACAAAAACAAACCATTAGCCAATCGCTGCTCCAGTTTTCGTTCACGTGACATTAGTGCGTAGCAACAGTCTTAAATTCAATATGGCGGACGATGCGACGGGAAGGAAGGAGTTTATAAATCTTATAAAAGATTACAATGCAATTTATTCGACTGAATTTTAAGCTGCATCACAGCATATTGTGGAAAAGAAAAAGAAACGTATCGAACATACTATTATTGTCCACAGTTATTTTGAATAGTTTCATGTTTCGATTTCCAAATCAACCTCGTCTTGATTTTTGATGAGCAACACTGAAATGTTACGAGTAAAATGACAAAATGAAGGTAGACAACGGTTATTCTGTTAATTCTGTTTATTGAGACTGATGTGATAACATTGATAATTGTATTTATTCACTCAAGCTTCTTTTTCTTGGAGGAAGCTGGCGAAGCTGGTTGTTCAACTATCTGTATAAAATATAAACGAAACAACAGTAAATACATTTTGGTTTTACAAAGGGCAATACTGCTACTATAATGACGTTTTTGATTTGCATGGTCCAAGCGGAGAGCTGAAATTACTTTTAATTTACATGTGCGAAGCGTGTTTAGGAGCAAAACCATCTCTCACTATGAAATGAAAATTAAATATTTATTGTCAACAGTAAGCGACTCTCCTCTGTCCCTCTGGTTATATACTGAACATACAAATAGCTTACCTCTATAGCCATATCTAATCCCTCGCTTCCCATTTCTGCGATGGCCAAATTAATCTTACTTCGACAATTATGGACAATTATGCAATCAGAACTTTTCTTCTGACATGAACTGAACTATCCAACAAAAAAACACTTGTAACCAAAACATTTTCAGTGAAATTCATGCAAATCACACTTCTGAAACCAATGACTCACTCACTCGCTGAACTCACTCATCCTATTCATGCCCACTGGCACACAAGGTGGCAAAAAATATATATTCTTTATACAAAAAAATATTTATATATAAATGCATGCTACATAACAACAGGCATATAATGTGAGCTAAGCTAAAGAATGGTTTCACAAGTAAGCACACATGGTTTTATAGCAATCAACAAATCAATAACTTTCCCATTAACATCATGCATATTTACCTCTTTACGCAAGAGTAAGGCATCCTCAGTGGTAGAGGAACAATCTTTAACAAGTTCTTCTTTCTTGACAGGGTTACTCCTTGCCTCGGTCAATCTGTCTGGCCAATTACTGCAGTAATCAATGAGGGGAAAGTTAAATGATTATTACTCAACACACAATTTGCCCTTCTTATCTCAAATAAGTAATGATTTTGCCTTTAATTTTGCCCCTTTAAAATGGGTTGGTTACTAGATCATACTCGCTTTCATATTTTTATCTCAGTACGAGTTTCCTGATATTGAGACCGTTCTCATGTTTTGAGTATTACACATGTACAGTAAATATATCAATGGTTTAACCAGATATCTCTTTCTAAATAGATTGCAAAGTACAGAAATTTATACTGACACCAGTTTTGCGATGAATCTCTTTGGGAAAATCTAAATCTCATTATCTGGATTCTTAAAATCCAAAACCAATTATGTGCTCTACAAAATTTCATGTGCAAATTTTGAACCTTCACAATCTCAATCAGATGCATTCATCTAATGAAAATCCTGATTTTGGGAATCATGACTGTTTGCTTGACAGTAAATTAATGCTGTCTGTGTTTATGAAATTGGTACATGTACATGTAAGTTAGTCATTGTTTTGTTCTTCAAAAATAAAAAAGGTATTTTATCCTGCTTTTGGTGACCGGGCTAAGAATCTTTCTTTGAGAACAAAAGTCATGTTGCCAACATGAACAAGCCAGATTGTATGATTGAATAGGCCATTTCCGAGTTACCTTTTGCCTCTGTCTCAAAACGAGTCCGTGCGAAACCATTCAGATGCAAATCAGTTTTACTCACAAGTTCATTTTCATGCAAAACAAACGCACGAAGCCTCATTTTGAAACAGAGGCAAAAGGTAACTCGAAAATGGCCTATTGTTATCGCAGATAATCTATTTTCTTAAGTCTTGCTCATTTCAGTCATAACGTCAATGTAAGTCATAAAATTTGATCTCAGATTATCCCAAAATATGCAACATTAATAATTTATGCATAATTAGGTATAGCAGAAAATACAACATGATTGCACGACTTGAAATACATTACATGTACAATGTACCTTGGTACAAGTGTCTCATCCCTTTGTAAAAGAACATCACTGGTGCCAACCTCCGCACAACATACACTAGTAAGGATGCTTATTTGGGCACGATTGTCCTTTCGCACAGTCCACTTCTTCATTAAAACTTGGTCATTGTCAATTGCCGTCAATAGGTCATTTTCAGGCATGGTGGGCTCTTCCATTGTTAACCCATCAACCCATGACTTCATGGTTGTGTATTGCCCCGCAGTATGCAATTTCCCATACATATTGACAGCCATTTTGCTTCGTGCAATCGAGTACATCACAAGGTTTGATCCAAACATTATTGGACTAATGAAGTTTGGCCTCACTAAACCATACATATGGTCAACAGTCATAACTTTTTTGACGGGTTTCATACTGCTATCACTCAACCCATTGACTACACTTTTAAGGACAACATTTTGCGACGTAAGCCAAGATTCAGGTGTCACTGTCAACAGATCACAAATGTTCTTGTAACGTCGGTCGCAATTGTCAGCTTTCATGTTTTCCCTCTCGAGGGAAAAGATAGTTTCAACTAATTTCAAAAGTAGCTGTCTATCAATTTTTTTCACAGATGAAAATATATCGTTAGGATCAATAAAAACAAGGCCAAAACGAGAGCAAACGTCGTGACATAATGCTTTTGCTAATTCCTCATCAATAAGATGCAAGTTCTCTGATAATTATGTTGTGAAAAATATCACAAGAGGTTTTCTCAGACTAGTCTTCTTCTTCTTCCCCACTCGCCGTATCACTTCCACTTGCCACATCAACTTGTTTCCGTTTCTTAGTCAGACTTGGTCTTCCAACCTTTTTGTTGCAAATACACGAGGTTCCTTCTGTGTGAGGCTTCCAAGAATATGAAGTACATGTATTAGCTAGACCAGGAGTAGGTTCTCCTCTTGAAGCTGACTCTCTTAGGCGATAAAAATGTCTCACACATGACTGACAAATATGTGGTGGATGTATGAAGTCATTGTCTTCTTCAATATCGATGCCATAATCTCTTCTAAATTCATTCTTGAAATTACCTTTGGCTTTAGCACTTTTTTTGGTGGTCTTCCCACAAAATCGACAAAGGTTTGCTATTTTCCTTTTATGTTCATCAGATGCCATCTAAATTCCAGGTACATGGAGCAAGCACCAAAACCTACAGGATCACAACCAGCCGGTTAAAACAGTCATAATTGTTCAAGGGCAGCATTTGGAAAACGGTTAAATACAAAACGGTCGACGTAAGGAACAACAGATTCGAGTGTAATTCCCTAGTCAAGCCTTATTAAACGGAGCACACAACGACTAGACTTTCAATAAAGTCCTTCGTCTTATTTATGGCCCGCCGGGACGAAGATACCCCGAATAATAAACAGACAGATAACAGCAACGTTGAAAACACAAAATGGCGGTTAGTAACGGAATTAGACCGTGAATCAAGACCACCCCATGCACTTTTTTCCTACAGTTTGCATTCGGATAAATAACAGTTGCATCGAAAGAAAATAGTTTGAAGATCAGCTCCATAATTTTTTTGACTGTGACAAAATTATTTTACTAACCTAACCTTAAAGGCAAAGTTGAAAAACCTACCTCATTTGAACGTGATATTCCAACCGCCCTGTCACTTCTCGTGCAAAAATTTCACATCTATCATTCCGTGGTGACCACCATCTTTCTTGCACTTGAAGAACAGTGCCCTTTTCACCAATCTCCAATAGAATTATGGGTACATAAGGCGAGCAATACGGAATAAAAAACGAACAACACGAACGGGGTACGAAAATCTTCGATTTCCAAAATGGCCGCCATGTTGTGACGTAACGTGGTTATCAAAATTGATAACTGTGCCGGACTGGTGAGACCTCCAGATTGAAAGTACAGCTGGGTTATTTGGTAAATCAAAGGAATAAAATATCAACATTTTTTTACTTTTCTAACTTATCAAATTTCTGTCAAAGGTTGATTCAAGAAATTTGATATAACTCAGCTACACTCATCATTAGGTAATTTCAAAAAAATATGTGACTAAACTGTGTAGCACATATAAACATATACTGCAGTTGTTAACTTTAAATAGTTAATGCACCAGAAACTAAAAACGTTCCATACGTTTCGAGGCTACTGCCCCTTCTTCAGTGGAAAGGAAAGTGTGGCAGTCATTTTAGTTTCTGGCGCTTTAACTATTTAAACTTAACAATTGCAGTGTAACACTCATCATTGCTATTTACTACCCCTTTCAATAACATGGAGACTCGTGAAATTTAAATCTCAACCAACGGTTGCGTTTTTCCCTGCCGTCAATCAAACAGGTTAAAAGGTTCGTGACAGGCCTACACAGACTCCCGCAAAGACTGATTTTTAATAAAACTCCATTTTTGCATCAGTATGTTTTTAAGATCCGGATCACTGCTGGATGGTATGCAGTGACGAACGGTAGGATTTTCACGCGAGTCTTTTTCTTTTGTTGTAGTGCCGACTGCCTTCCAGCAAAGGTGACTGCAGATAGTATGCTCTCTGTAAAATGTTTACGATAGCCACGCGCTTCAAGGCGTGTTTTGAATTTAGATGAGTGACTCCTTGAAAACTGTTTCTGAGGAGTTTGTTCGTAGAAGTCTGATAGCCTCTCCTTTAATAAAACCTCTTTTAACACCTGGTGGAAAGGTAAACGGTTTCTGTAGCATGAAATGACTATAGATGCATGCTAGTCTATCACAGGGTCACCCCCAGCATCTCTGTGAAGTTTACCTAACAGTGACTGGTACCCATTTATACACCTGAGTGAAGAGAGACAATGTGGAGTAAAGTTTCCTATCTATAAAGGACAAAACCCATTTATACTCCTGGGTGGAGAGAGACAATATGGAGTAAAGTATCTTGTCTAAGGGCACAAACCATTTATACACCTCGGTGGAGAAAGACAATGTGGAGTAAAGTTTCTTGTCTATTAAGGATACAACCCATTTATACACCTGGGTAGAGAGAGACAATGTGGAGTGAAGTTGCTTATCAAAGGAACCAACACGACGCTAGAGACCAGAATTGAACAAACGACTTTCCGCTCACTACCACTATTCCCGAGCCTCAAAATATATACATCTTCACAGTAGTACAGCTTACTTCTATCTAAAATAGAATGGTAAGTGATGTATAAAGAAACCACAACAAATATAAGTGACTACTGCATAAATTTATTTACAGAAACTAGAAAAATAGGCAATTTAAATACATTTATACCATGCCATAGAAAATACAACCAATCAGAATACAGGAAAGCCGTTGTTCGACTGTATTACACCCAACCTTCCCATCGTGCGCTGCGCGTATGTCGCATTGATGGTGCTTCCTACTGTATTTCCTACGGCATGGTATAAAATAGTTTATATGCAACACTTTCTCGTGATATACCACTCGAAAGCGTTACATGACCAGTAAATAGCAGTTAGTGACTTTTGGAAAAAGTACCTTAATATTTTGTTTGGAACCTTACAAGATCACAGTGAAAAAAATTGTTTGCAGGAAGGTTTGTTTTGAAAAAAAAATTGCAGAGGCGCATGGATAAAAAAATGTTTGCAGAGGAAAATTTCTCATACCGGCGTTGCGGCGTTGCATACATTTCAATTCTATCCTGGCCTTCCTCAGTCAGAGATAATGAACTCCTCGTTCAGTTTCTGTCAGTCCTAACTGACTATTGCTTACCACAACATGAAACTAAATTATGGGCGGGATCCGCGGACTGCAGTGGTAAGAGGTAGACGGTGAAGATAGCATCGGGGGAGGGGCGTTGTCAACCAACACCAGGGGAGGAGGGTTGGGCGAACCCTAATGACCCTAATGAGTTGTTCCGGGGGTCGGCGCTGCGAGCGTGGCCAGTTCATATAAATAGGCCAACTCGCAATGTACTGATCGATGCCTCCCCAAACGACTGCGGATTATTTAACTTGCCGTTTCACGATGTGCTAATATAAATATTCAGTGAGAATAGCAGACTTCAATGGCGTTAACAAAAGGAGCTACAATTCATGTTGAACTGGCCTTGACCGTGCACATCTTTTGTTTTTCGATCCCATGGAATGACTGAATAATTAACGGAAAAATTTTTATTGCTCAATTGCTCGAACAAAAGTTTAACATCTATTGTGGTTGTGCATTGTCAAGGCCGAAACATCGAACAAAGACATTTCTCAGGTTTCATAACCTCGACATTGCGCTTTATTATGTTTTAAAATACGCTTGACAAGTATTGTTCAAATTCGTATGCCAATGAAACAAAATGTAAACAACACGTCAGATTCGCCTTTCGGGAGATTGAAGTTTTATTTCGCTGTCTCTACTTTTAAAAAAGGTCTTTAAAAACATTATAGCAGAAAAATATTATAGCTGATTTTAATAATACAGCAAGAAAACAGCCTTGAAATTGCGTGACTTCTATAGTTTTCACGGCGGTCACGTTGGTGGTCAAAAAATAATAGAAATCGTTTGTATTCCCAAAGGATGAAAATTTCATTGTTCCGATGTGTTACACTACCCTACCCACGTGTTTACTTACTCATGCGCGTAACATTCGGTCAGTTCGCTTGTGCATACAAAATATTTTATCTCCCTTGCATAGGTTACGCCGTTCATAAAAAGTTCTAAATATGCCCAATTACAAACTTTATTACTTTAACGTTCGAGGCAGAGCTGAAGCAACTCGTCTGCTTTTCAAGGCAGCAGGAGTGAACTTTGAAGATAAACGTTTGACAGGCGAGGAATGGGCGGCAATGAAATCTTGTAAGTATTTGCGTGCAAAATGAATTTGCTTTGGGCGTTTCGTTTTAAATATTTAATAGTCGAGAAAAAAAGGCCACTAAAGGGATTATTCAAATGTTACTTTGGAAAAATTTGTAACTTAGGTTTACCCTTTTTAAAGTCTACAGGTTAAAACTGTGAGTCTGGTCTTTCCTAATATTCTGTAGCATTCAAATTATCTGTATCTCTCGCCCGCGAGCGGCTTTCGAACATTAGAAGGTTTAATATTGAAATGAAAGCTATTTTTTCCTGCGTTGCTGTTAATTTTTCGGTAGTCAAGTCATTTGCAAATCGAAATTTGGGATAGTTTTCAAATTTGAGGAATTGGTATACAATTTGGCAATGAACTGTATGGCCCGTTTAATTTCGCACGATGTATTTCACAAGAGACGAACCTAATTCGAATTTATACAATTCGACCTAACAGGGCCTCTACAATGTAATAGGCCGACGCAAATTTTGTTAATCCCGGTTGAATTGATTTAGACGCCGAACTTCAGCCGGAATTAATTCAATAATGCAGACAAAATTACGGAGTCAGTATCAGAGGTCGCAGCAGAATGACCAGAACGTTTAGCTACTTGCTCCAAAATATATTTTAAATTAATAATTTATGCATTTCATTCGGCTCATGTGAAATAAAGCCGGTTCACTGCCGACCTGCGGACCCCTGGGGGGCGGGTACTCCCATACCGTATATGGTATGAAATTATGTTTTATACAACACAGGCAGATGTCGGTAACCAAGCTCCTAATGTGAGGTGACTTTGTGAGTTTTGTAATACGAGACGTAACGTAACAGCGGCGCTTTGAAGCCGTGTTGCGTAACACCGCAAATTATAAAGGTTTGTATGGGAATTTAACGAACATATTATTAGGAATAGTATCGGGAATAAAAATACAAAAAATAATGCCTTACCTTGTGTCCCTGTTGTAATTATTTATCTCTGCGTAGGGATTTCGGGGATGTTTCTTGGTGTTACGGTTAGCTTTTGTGTTGTGTGTGGGCATCGTTCAGTGTCTTTTGAATCTTTTGTTTTACGTCATTTGGTGAACACACCATCCGCTACACCAAGAAACTACCGATTTCGGCGATTTGGGAGCGATTCCAAAGAGGTTTAGTTTCACTGATTTCTCAAGGTAAGGCATTTTTCCCGGTGGAGGACTCCCACATAAAAATGACGGGGGTGCTCGTCGTACCTTTTCGGGTTCAAAATTTGCTGATTGGTACCGCTTAGGGTACTTAAGTGTAAAATGACCACAGTTTGAATCATCGCGGTACCTTTCAGGGTATAAAGCCGAAAAATATGACAATATGACGTGTGTTGTTTGAGAATTGGTACCTCTTATGAGTAAAAATTCATTTCAGCCACACCCATCGAACAGGATTCTAGTACCTTTTATGGTGTTTTTCGAAGATGTCCGACGAGCACCCCCGTCATTTTTATATGTGAGACTCCCGGAGGTATTTTTATTGTATTTTTATTCCCCAAACTATTCCTAATAATATAATTGTTCATACAAATCTTTATAGTTTGCGCTGTTACGCAAAAAGCGCCGCTATTACTTTATGCCTCAGTGACGTGACGCTCATATTACAAAATTCACAAAGACACTCAACATACGGTATCTCACACTAGGGGCTTGGGTTACCTGTGCATACACCTCATTGAAGACACTCAATATATGGTATCTCACACAGGGAGCTTGGGTTATCTGTGCATACACGTCATTGAAGAAACGTCGGATGAACAGTTTCAAGCATGAACGATACGACCCAATGGTTTTCTGGGAAAACTTCTTGTGTTCGCAGATGATTGCACACTACAATAACAAGCTAGTGTATGCCCCAAATCATTCCCTGAAAAACTTATTTGTCTTGGTCCAAGAATTCCATTGTGTCGCATCGTTTATGGTTTGTGCATAGTTAATAGAACAAACTGGTAATGAAGCTCAACAAATTTCAAAAAGAGTGTACAAAGCTGCTTTGTGTTATGTTGAACGAACCGCGACCGTGCGAGCAGATGGCCTAATTATAAAGCATCATATTTCTTAATTGCCCTAAAAAATATTGGGAGGTACCCAATGTCCAAAATTGATTGTAGTAAAGAGCTAGGAAGGAATGTAAGTCTTCGGTGCTGCTTTTTGATTTAGGCGAAATATGTAGGCCAAATAAACTAATGCGTACAAGAAGAATAGAACAATGACAACACAACTAGAGTGAATATATGTCTTTTAATGTATATGTTTGCGGCCACAATGGGTTGTTTGGCACATCGGCCACCGAGCGCATTCACTCAGTTCGTTTTTCTGCGACCACAATGGGTCGTTTGCATTTTTTTGACACACTGGCGACCCAGCACATTCGCTCAGTTCAGTTTGTTTGTCACAGATCAGAGCAAATCGGCTCAACGCGTGATTCGGTGTGTAGGTCGTTTTATGTCGCTCCTTTCGCATGACTTGCAATCAACGATGCGTTGGAAGAAAAGACTGAACAACTCCTTAAGTGACACTGTAGCAAAGCAGTACAAATTATACTCACAAAATACAGAAAGTTAAAAATTCGTCTACACGAACGAAGAGCTCGTGAAGGGAAAGCACTTGTTAGAGCCAGCGTTACAATGGTCAGCTCAACCTCGTTTCCAGGGTCTCTCTTCTTCCCGCCCCCTGGAGCGAGAGAGAGAGACCCTGGCTCAGGCTGGTCACGTGTCTGGTGGACAATTATAATCCTAAGGAGGGGTAGACAGTATTTGTAACGTTGTCTTGTTTTCTGTACAGTGGCTAGACTCGTGCTGTGCGCGACTGTTATTGTTTCGTTTCAGCTGTGGCTGTGAAATAAATATGTTCCATGTTTCATAACCTCTTGTTGAAAATAGGAATCTGTATTGCAAGATATATATAAAAGACGTAAACAATTCTCTGTGATTATAGCAAGACCTGGAATAAAACAGATAAAACATCCCAGGCTTATCGTCAACCGAATAGGGATGTTATGAAATCTCGTTGGTCGTAAAAAGTGCTTCATTTTTGCTGTTTATGTTATGCCTGCCGTTTATAACTGAATAAATAGGGACAAAAGATCTTGACAGCTTATAATTTTCGAACTGAAATAATATGAACAAAGCCCTAAAATTGAAATAACTAAACGGTTCAGTCAAACGATTCAAACAAAAGCGAATAAACAATGCACAAGGATAAAATTGCTGCTCAGTATATAAATTAACAATGTATAGACATTCAAACGACTGGAACTGGTGAACATTGAACTAAACAACATGCCTCACACACGCAGAATAAAAGCTATCATTGTCTTCTCTCGATCGTTTCCTGTTATAAAAGTGACTGTTGATCAGCGTGGCAAACATTGGTTCCGTGGCGGCCGCTTCTCAGTTCTTGCTTTGCCATCGCCCGAGCACAGACGGCAGCACTCTAATGGGCCTTTCGAATGAAGCTTGAAGATCGCCTGTTAAGCAGTATGTAGCGATAATTCATCCCAGTCCGGAACAATGCCATAAATCAAGAGCGCGAGCTTAGCGGTAATAAAATTGGATTGCATTCCGCAAGTTCAAAATTAGCTTTACTGCGGTAAATCTTTAAGCGCCGTGACAATTCCTCTGATCCTAAAGCAACTTACACTTTCAGAACCGGACCATGTGGATATGTTTTCGAAGTCTGCGGATGACCATCGCTTCACATTTGTCGCGAGCCGCCGAACGCTTTTGCATTTGTTTCGCAATGCCCAGCTAGAGCAGACAAATTTCACACTTTGCCGCCCCTCCCCCGTGTCCTTTTATTGGAATCTCCCAGATTCTGGGAGACACGTGACCAGCCTGAGCCAGGGTCTCTCTCTCTCTCGCTCCAGGGGGCGGGAAGAAGAGAGACCCTGGGAACGAGGTTGTGGTCAGCTGTGCTGTTGAACCGTACGAAAGCGAGGCAAATTAAATGTGCGCAAAATGTCGAGAATCAAACCGGTATCTGAGTAAAATAATAATTTATAAAGAGGATGGCACCAAGCTAACTCAAGGTTAATTAGGGTGGCCCTCTTAAATTTCCTGGTCGAATTGGAATTTAGAAAATAATGTTAGTTTTTGAAGAGGGAGGAAAAACCGGAGTTCCCGGAGAAAAAACCTTCGGAGCAAGGATGAAAACTGATAACAAACTCAACCCACATATAATGAACCCGGGCCACACAGGTAGGAGGCAAGTGCTCTTACCACTGCGCCGTCCCTGCTTCCCGTATCTATATATAGTATATGTAAAAACTTACAGTCGCTACTTTGTTGTTATTTTTTGAAGCTGGGAAAGCTCCGTTTGGTCAGATGCCGCTGCTTGAAGTGGATGGGAAGATTCTTGCTCAGTCATTGGCTATTGCCAGATATGTAGCTAATGAAGTGGGTATGTAATGAATCGTGCTTGATATAGACTAGGCCTGTCCTGACTGTGCTCGTAAAATGCTGAAAAGTTGCTCCCTAGAATTCCATAAAGGGGCTAAAAAATTGCCAAAAATCCAAAAAGTTGCTACCTAAATTTCGAAAGTTGCTATGTAAATTTCATGATATTTAATTCTACAAACGATAATTAAAGCCGCTTTATTTTATGTTTTTCTCAATAATTGCTAATATCGGTTAAGAAAAATAGCTTTAAACTTTAAGCTTTAAAGAGTTCCTCGCAAATTAGGCGCATTTTAAGGATCAGTCGAAATTACGGAAGAAACTTATGGTTCATTTGACGTCTTATCATCATCATCATCTGGTCTCATTGCGCCAGTAGTCGCATAAGGCCGTCACGCTTTCTGACCAATGCTCTCTGTTTCGGGCCGCTGCTTTCGTCACATTCCAGCTTGTCCATCCCGCTCTCTCCCTCTCTTTTTCAACCATCCGTCTCCATGTTGTCTTCGGTCTCCCCCTTGCTCTCCGTCCCTCGGGTGCCCACCCCAATGCTGTAAAACAATCATTCTCGTCTTCTTTCCTTAGTACATGTCCTAGCCAATTCCACCTTCTCCGTCGTATCTCACAGCTGATGTTGTTGATGTCTGCCATCTCCACTACTCTGTTGTTAGATATTCTTTGCTGCCATCTGATCCTCAGAATCCTTTTCAGACATTGACATTGGAAACTGTTGAGTCTTCGTTCGTCGGCTTTTGTGATCTTCCAGGTTTCACAGCCATATAGCAGCACCGGTCGAACTAAGGTCTTGAATGGGCGTATCTTGGTCTTTCTTCCTATTCCTCTGGCTTTCCATACCTTCCCTAGCCTCTTAAATGCACCACGAGCCTTCTGTAGTCTGTTCTTGATATCTTTACTGCCCCCACCCTCTTTGTCCACGGTAGCTCACAAATATGAAAACTCCTCAACATCTTCAACTTCCTCACCATTCACCGTGATACTCTCCTTGTTGATAGCATGTTCAGTCCTCAGTGTTTTGCACTTTCTTGCATTAAGCTTAAGGCCTACTCTAGCTGCTTCGTCTGTCAGTCTCCTAGTCTTCTCGTTCAAGTCATTAAACCTGGATGACAGCAAGGCGATATCGTCTGCGAAATCCAGGTCCTCCAATACTGTGGTAAAATTCCACCGTATCCCTCTTCTCTTGTCTGCTGTTGTCCTTCTCATGATCCAATCCAGAGCCAATAGGAACAAAAACCCCGACATCACACATCCCTGTTTTACTCCGGACTTGATCTTGAACCAATCTGATGTTTCACTTCCATCAATAACTGTGCACTCGAAGTCCTCATATATGTCTGCAATCGCTCTCACCATTTTGCTTGGTATCCCATAACTCTTCATGATGTTCCATAAGCTTTCTCTGTGAACCGAATCGAAAGCTTTCTCAAAGTCCACAAAGTGAATGTACAAACCCGCCCTCCATTCATTTAATAATAATAATAATAATAATAATTAACAGTTATTCATCGAGGACGAGCCGAATATGAGCTGATATATATAACCAACGAGGCGCCACGCCGAGTTGGTTATATATCAGCTCATATTCGGCGAGGCCGAGATGAATAACTGTTTTAGTAAATTTTCAAACACTCAAATAACTGGAAATTGGAAAAAAAATTATTTCCGTTTCAAAAAAATACATGACTGTCACGTCAGTGAACAAGTGTCACTTGACCGCTTCACAAATCGAAAGCGAGTAAATGCTAACAAGCGGCGAGATCCAGAAGAATGTTTCTTTCAAAAGTAGTTTCCTTCAAAAATAGGTTTTAATCGGACTAGCCGAAATGGTTATGGATTTGAACATTAGAATTGTGGAAATTATATTGCGGACGAGGAAAGATTTGCCCGCCACGTCACGTGCACGTGCACGTGCACAACGTGCTCCCCGAATGTCGCCATTTTTTTTCCGCGACGGTTTTTTTCGCGTAATTCGTCATCATTTTTCCATATTTGGGCAAATTAACCAATAACGACTCAGATCGGTAGCGGCTGGACCAATCAGAAATCTAGAAAATCATTATCGAGAGGTAAAAATTTACTAATAATCTTTATTGAGGAAAACTCTTTCACATCAGTGATTTTCAAAAAGGACCTCGATTAAGACTAAGAATAAAAACTAAAATACTCACACTAAAAACAAAACAAAAACATTTGCCTGCTCTAAGATGTTCCTCAATATAAAGATCTGTTCAGTTGTGCTTCTCTGCGCTCTAAACCCAGCCTGTTCCTTTCGAAGCTTCTTGTCCACACCTATCTTAATCCTCTCCAACATCATCCTACATAATATCTTACTAATGACGGGTAGTAGGGTCACTCCTCTCCAATTGTTACAATCGCGTATATCACCTTTCTTAAATATCTTAACAATAAGTCCCTTCTTCCATACTTTCGGCCATCTCTCAGTTTCCCAAAGCCTGTTATAACATCTAGTTAGTCTACTTGCCGTACCTTCCAAGTCAGCTCTTAGTAGGTCTGGACCCACTCCATCTACTCCTGCTGCTTTGCCTGTCTTTGTATTCTTCAGTGCGTTCTTAACTTCTTGGACTCTCCATCTTCCTAGGCCAATTTCCTCAATCTCGTCCGTTTCTTCTCTACTATATTCTTGCACCGGATTTGTTGGATCATCCCTATTTAATATCTCACAAAAGTGCTCTACCCATCTCTGCAGTTTTTCTTGCGGTTCTGTCTTAAGTTCCCCTTGTTTGTTTTTCACACCTACTTCTTGCCTTTTCCGTTCCCCAACAATTATTTTGGTTATGTTGTATAGCTCCCTACTTCTACCATTCTCAGCAGCCTTTTCTGCTGCTGCAGCCCTCTCTTCTAACCAATTCCTCTTATCTTCTCTAGCACTCTGTTTCACTTCCTTGTCTTTCGCACTATACTCCTTCCTCCATCTCTGTTTTAATCGTTCCGATCTAGCACCTTCCATTTTGAGTTTTACTTCTTTCCTCTCCTTGACTTTTTGCCATGTTTTATCTCCTATCCATGTCTTACTCTGCTTTTTTGTACTCCCGATAACTTTCTCGGCAGCATCTCTATACATCTCCAAGATCTTTTCATGTTCTTCCTCCGGATCTTCTATGTCTCCTAGGGCTTCAAACCTATTTTTTACCTCAATGTTGTGACGTCTTATCAAGTGACAGGTTATTTGTTCAAAACCGTGGCCTTGGTAAACATCAATAAATTCGCATAAATTGAAATTTTCTATCAAATTGTTTACTTTTTCGTGCTTGATGTGTGCTGTAAACCTTTAATTTGCTAAAAAGTTGCTCAGAAAGGCGAAATTTGCTCGAGGTTGCTAGAACTGCAAAGAGTTGCTTCAAACGCCAAATCTTAATCAAAAGTTGCCGAGCACAATCGGGACAGGCCTAGGCCTTAGACCAAGATAAACAACTTTCTCATTCCGGTTCAGTTCAGTTGCTTACTGAGTTCTGACTTTGTTTAAATTATATCCAGGCCTTGCTCCATCTTCTAATTTAGAGAAAGCTCAAGCTGACATGATCTGTGATGGCTGCGCGGACCTGGGCATGAAAGTCATGATGGCCCGCTTTGAGAAGGACGAAGCTAGAAAGGTAAGTTAAAGGAGCTATGTCGCAAGGTGAGTCTGCGCAATGAGTTCCTGACATGTGACGTCACCTGACGTCACACATGTCAAATTTCTATTGTTCCCTCCCTGATTGCGGCACGTTTTATCGCGCTTGCACTCGTATCGAACCACGCGAGGTAAACAAACACACGATCGATTTCGCTTTTAAATTTCTCCCCAGCTTCCACCACTACTGGAAGACATGGAATTTTTCGAAGGTACGACTAACAAATCGCAGAAATAATTTAACAAAAATCTAGCCAAGTAAATACTCTAACTAATTTGTAGACTTGAGATCTATCCTTCCACGCAATACGACGGGATGGAACGGATTGCAGCGAATTCGACAGTAATGGTCGCCAACTTGATAAAAATTCAAGTTGTTAGTACCCAGTACTCACCCGCCATCCTCGCGACATAGCCCCTTTAAACTGCAGTCACAGATTATTTTAAGTACTGTTTGTAATTTAGTGTGCACGTGTTTAAAGACTATTTAATATAAGAATCAGACAATTAAACATGGATTAATATTGTTCATATAATAAAAAAAATGACTGTATACACACTGTACGTTTCTTTGAAATTTATGCTAATGGTGAACTTTTATTTTTATTTTTAAATTTTATTTTCCAAGTACTTGCTCTCCATCGATGAGATGATTCTAAGCAAGTGGTCATCGGCCTTACTAATAATATTAAATAATAATAACAATAGTTAAAAATACAAATAATCGGAACATGTCTAGCTTAGCTCGGAAAGAATTTACAGTTTGTGCCTCAACAACATTCAGGGGTAGGCTATTCCAGTCCCTGATTGTATTAGGGAAAAAAGAAAACAAATGATAATTTGTTTCAGACGCTGGGACTTCATACGAAAATTTATGATGTGCCTACTAGAGCGACCTGGGTGACCTGTGCGGTACAGCCACCCCTCCCTGTGAATGTCTTGACCATTGAGAAACTTCAATGACTGCAGAATTTACTGCCATTCTGATTGATTGATTTAAGTGATTTCAAGATTAGTTTATTCGATTTCCTAAATTGACTGATTTGTTTGTAGTTTCATAGATCGACCTTTCGACTGATTGATTTGATTGATCGATTCAATTGTTGATTTAATAGGCAGAGCTGGCTGAGCAGGCCAAAGCTGCTACCCCAGTATTCTTGAAGTATTTTGAGGACATTCTACGATCCAATAACGGTGGAAAAGGTTTCTTTGTTGGTGATAAGGTAATAATAATAATATAATAATAATAATAATAATAATAATAATAATAATAATAATAATAATAATAATAATAATATATGCATTTGTATAGCGCAAATTCTATATATATATATATATTCAAATGCGCTTCACAATCAATCAGACCCACCCCACCCATGAACAAGTACTGACACTGAGGGTGGTCACAGCCAGGGTTTGTTAAGTCCTCAGTGGTTCTTTTACGTCCCCATGGGAGACGGGACCGCCATTTCTACGTGGTCATCCGAGCCACGTGAAGGTCTAACCATTTGCCGATGTCATAGCAAAGGCAGCAGATAAAGACATTTTTGGAAGGTGCCATCAGACAGTGACGTTACAACCTTGTCCCCAGGGTCTCTCTTCTTCCCGTTCCCCGTGCCAAGGTTGGTGACGTTGCTGCATCTCTAGCCAAAACGTTAAATGTTGAAGAAGCTATGTCATGGTGATTTTGAGGTTTTTGCGTCACAACCGCCCCAAATTAAAACTAAGTACCTTTGTCGTACACGGAATACTAATAGAACACTAAGAGGAAGATATCAAGTTAAAGTTCTAAGAGATAATAAACCATAATCAGAGTTTTAGCGAGTTTTCCAAGACAACCGATGTTGCAATCCATTTTCATCCTGACCATCGATCTGCAGCCCAAGACACGTATTTTTTCTCTTAGAGCACTTGAAGAATAATTTTAAACAAAACTGGACTCTTATTTTTTGGGTTTTCACTGCTATAAAGATGCATTTTGGCTTTTTAAAGTAACACTAAAAATGGTGACATAGCCCCTTTACGTTGTTACATTAACCCTTTAAGCCCTAAGAGTGATCAGCATCAAATTTCTCCTTGTAATATCAATGCCTTATCAATAAAAAAGGTCATGCATGAGAATTAAGGACATGATCACACAAGATGATTTCTCTTGATATCCAAACAATTTCTCCCCACTACTTCTATAGGAAATGTATAGG
Source organism: Cladopsammia gracilis (assembly GCA_022457155.1). Taxonomy (NCBI): domain Eukaryota; kingdom Metazoa; phylum Cnidaria; class Anthozoa; order Scleractinia; family Dendrophylliidae; genus Cladopsammia; species Cladopsammia gracilis. The sequence continues at coordinate 54,798 of JAJGOT010000722.1, forward strand.
GACAAGAAATGAGAATTTAAATTTTGACATCAGACTCGCATATTTACTATTAACCCGCACCGTATTGATCAAGTGGCCAACTATTCTAATAGAGCAGTTTTCAATTGAGTGTCGTAAAACCAAAACCAAAGTAATTTCTCTAACCAATCACAGCAGTCGTAAACAATCCAATGAACCAATCAGAGCTCGAAGCAATTACATGTCGGCGGTGCCAAGCGCGGGAAAACGCGTGCGAGCAAGTTACGATTGGTTTTGGTTTTACTTCTGATTGGTCGAGAAAGTGGCGCGAGATTTTTTAGCCAATCACAAAGCGTAGCAATGCGAAACAAAAGTAATTGTGTAATTACTTTCGGCACTCAATTGAAAACTGCTCTAAAGTACATAAAGCAATTAAAATACAGTCCAAGCTCCCGTAAGCGGCGAATAATTCCCCTGAGAGTACAATTCAAATAGGGTGAGCTGTTCGCTTGCAAGACTGTCCGCTCAGATACTTTCTGTTGTAACTAAATGTGTATACGAGTTTGGTGTGTTGCTGTAACACTTAACATATAACACTACAGGGGCATATAACGTGATGAAAGGATATGTACATGTACTTGTCACTGGAAACCTGAACCTTGAACCCCCTAAGTGGGGAATAGCGGGACAGTAGACCAAGCTACTTTCAAGTGTCAAAGCGAATAGGCCATTTGCACGATGGCGTCATTTGACTACAACTACCAGAATTCATTACGTTTTTCCTTTCTCATTTAAATTTTGTAATCCCAGTGCGGTTTAAATAACAATAGCCCTAATTTGCACTACAAAACAGAAAAACTGAAGGATTCTGGTAGTTGTAGTCATATGACGTCATCGTGCAAATGGCCTATTCTCCGCTCTATGTAGCTTTTGGGGGGTCGAAAGTACACTGGGGTAATGGCTCAGAGTTCACAAAACACAATGTTTAGCAAAATCAAATTAAATTTCCACAGACAACAACGCATTCTTTAAATAGACTGATACTGTTCTTTCTACAAATACTAATTGCTATACTGAAATATTAAATATGAATTGGATTGTATTTTATTTTTTTCTTAAGAACATATCTTATTACTACAGTTTTCTTTATGTACACTTTCTTAACAGTACTTTTTTTATAAGAAAGATCCCATCAAAATTTTGCCTTATGAATTTTATAATGGCCCATTTCACACTAGAAGACGGACAAATCGTCTGGACGGACAAGCCGTCCGACGATTTGTTCGTGTAATGTGAATTCTAGACGGACAACTCACCTTGTGTTGGTCATCGTAAATTCATATCTGAACGAACAAACAGACGATTTTGAAAGCAAGGGGCCTGCCACTAACAGACTTGGTTACTTTGCTTTCTATCCGCCATTTTGATTTTCCCATAAACCATCACTCCCTTAACTAGTTCCATTCCCCTTAGCGAGTACTGGGACCGAGATACAACCATTTGTTCGTCTGGTGTGAATTTAAGTCGGACTTTGGACGACTTATCCGTCTAGACGAACAAATCGTCCTCGAAAAATCGTCTTAATAGACGGCGAAATCGACGGACAAAATCAGACGACTTTTACGTCCAAAATTTTGTTCGTCCCGTTTTCACTGACTAAGATGACTTGTCCGTCTGAGACGACTTGTCCGTCCAGACGATTTGTCCGTCTCTAGTGTGAAAACGGCCAATGTCAAGTATCACCCGTGATTTAAATCAAGTTATTTAGAACATTATTAAAAATATCATTATTAAAAAGTTCGCGAAGAAATTCAGACTATATAGCTTACGCGACATATTTTCTTTTCAGCTTACATATGCAGATATCGCCACCTTTAACTTGTTCAACCAAGTTTTTGCAAAAGGCAAGCAGGAGGTTCCAGAAGAGCTGAAAGCCTTTCCCTTACTGGCGGAGCACTATAAAAGAGTGATGGATGTTCCTAACATCCAGAAATGGATGAAAGAACGACCTGAAACAGAAATGTAACTGACAGGTCTGTCATGGCATGTATCAAGTGCTGAAATAAAGTTTACAGGTTTTAAACGAACAGTGTACTTTAGTTATTGTAATTTTGTTTTATTATTACCAAAACTCTCTATAGTAAACGTGTTCGTATAGGAACGTTGAAGATGAAAAAGACACAATTTAAAGAACATACTTAGAATCTCCGAAGCCTGGATAAAACAACAGAAGCATATAAACAGTTTTAAAGGACGGAAACAGTTTACGTCCTCTTGGTGTTAAAGAATTCGAGAGAAACCATTATTGTACACATTACATCGATTTTTTAAATTATTTACAGTGCTTTCATTTTTTTATGGGGAACCAAAGCTGGCTGGTTTACTGAAAACCATCTTTTTAAAACTGCATTTCGTGACAGGCGGTCAAGAAATCAAACTTGCATTTCTTGTGGAATTTTGACCTTATTAGCCGTTATTTGTCTCTTTTGTTCCTATTTCGTTGCTTTCATCACTTTGCGCGATTTTTTTCTTCCTAATTCAAGATAATAAAGCAAGCTTTGAGCGAGTTCCTGGTCATAACCATGACTACACGATATCATATCAGCCGGGCCAGTGTCCTTTGAAGAGCCATCAGCGTGGCATAACCAAATGAGTATCATAGAAAGATCCAAGGGCAGCCCGAAGGTGTTAGACCCCAGTTCCACACAATATATCTGCCTTTTCGTCTGGTGTCCCTTCGTATTAACTGTGGATTACAAGCCGGGTTTTTGTACGGACTTGCATTCTAACTCTGCGCGCGTGGAGTTGTGGGATTGACATACATCCTTACCACGACGCTCCGCGCGTCCTGTTTCCCAGAAGTTAGCACATAATGAAAAAAGATCGCTGGCAAAGTGGATAACATCCACAGTGCACGGTGAAGCAAAAATGCTTCCCACTTGCAAAACAATTTCACCTGATCGGCCTCAAATTTTGCGTTCTTAGTTTCTCACAACAGTCCTTAAAAGAAACTGGCATTCTGTAATATTGTTTCCTTAAGGTAAGTGTATACACCTAATTCAATAAAGGTTGCTTTGGCAGTTGGTCATTGGTAATTGGGAATTGGCATTTGGCATTTGGCATACGGAACACAATGCAATGTTTCGCTTGAGTGACCATCAAACAATAGCTTCGCAATGCCCAATTACCAATGACCAAAGCAACCTTTATTGAATTAGGTACATAGATGGTTTTCACTCACGTGATCTTCAGTCCTGTGGGACTCAAATGACAAAGGCCATGGCGGCCATGTTGGAGCACACAACAAAAGAGGTTCATTTAAATACTTTTCTAGGTGTGCTCCAACATGGCCGCCATGACACATAAATAAAGTTTCTATCTATCTATCTATCTATCTATCTATCTATCTATCTATCTATCTATCTATCTATCTATCTATCTATCTATCTATCTATCTATCTATCTATCTATCTATGACGTTACGTGCAAACCACCTATACTGTGGACAAGATACTGTATAAATGCGTCACATTTACAGTTTGACTGGCATTCTGGCATTTTCACCTTGCCTCACCCACAAGAATGAAAAAATTCATTTCCCAGATGTAGTGTCTAAATGACGTATCTAAATGGGTACCAATAAATTTCTAAAAGAGGATATTCTATTTATTGGAGTTCAATGACAACAAAGAATCATCGCAATAACACGTGTTTTGGGCAGCTAGGCTAATAGGTCTAATAGCCTGCGTGGCAGGCGTAAACGGGGAGGGGCAAGATGGTGCGAAAAAGAAGAGGTGGAAAAGGGAAGGAATGCCTGCTATAAAAACTGGGCTATTCGCATAACGCCCACCGATTTCCTGGTAATCGATTATGTCAACTGTCACACCGCTCTAGAATTTAGAAATAAAAACATCTCAGGATTATTACCCAAAGTACACCCGGTTTTCTAGTCGTAGAGCACTTCAATTCTAATCATGGTAGTTTCTTGGTGTTGCGATGGTGTGATCACCAAATGACCTAAAACAAAAGATTCAAAAGACACTGAACAACACCCACACCACAACACAAAGGCTAACCAACAATGGCTTCCACAACACCAAGAAACACCCATTCTCATGGACACTGCGGATGACGCGCAGGTTTGCGGCGTCAAGCCCTGAGGCGGAAAACAAGCAAAGAAAACGGCAGGAGATACGTGTTATTTTCCAACTTGAGACCTGTCAACCGCGCGGCCTTAATTCTGACTTTCGTTTCTACTGAAGATCGCGCGCGCATGCAAGAGAGAAGCATTCAAAAACTTTGATGTCGTGGCGTTATTTCTTAACGAACAGACCACCACTGAAGAAGGGCAACGCCCGAAACGTTTGGTACTTTTTACATAAATTTTGGCACTTGAATATTAACAATTTCAATTTTTCATCTCATAACATTCACCAATCAGATACTGGCGCACACCTTACGCATGGCTGACTTCACGCGCGAATTAGCCAATCGGAATTTTGCGGCCGCCAGCTTCCGCAGAAATGAACAAAAGAGGGTCTTATTGTAGACGTCCTTTCCCTCTTTCTCCAGTTTCCCTGTCCCCGACGCCTGTTCGCAGGCTACTAGGCTAATAGCTGACTTGAAATGAGGATTTTACGATGGGAAAGCTAAGTGGAATACACATATAGATGAGATCTTATCTAGAGCGAACGAGCGACTTTATTTCCCACGTGCGTGCCGCAAAGCTAACCTGCCTTCAGAAGTTGGACTGACAACATATATTTCCAAGAAACGCCCACTTCTGGAGTATGCCTCGCCCATCTGAGGTGGTATTCCGAACTATTTAGTTGAGGATTTACAGCGCGTACAAAATCGATGTATGGACATTCTAGGCCTAGATAAAAAGACCCTAGAGCCACTAGATGTTAGGAGAGATAAACATACTGTGCAAGCTTTTAATAATAGTTTTAGCCTCAGAGGACCACCCATGTAGGAGATTCATTAACGAGGCTATGCACTCGTACCGTCTTAGATCTCAACTGGTACACGTGCCCGTACCGCGTACAAATAGAAATCGCGACTCATTTATCCAGCGCGGGGCAAGGCTGCACAAGTAAATAGTACAAAGGCATACAAGTATATTGTATATAGTATAGCAAAGTTTGCTTTTTGTAATCTTTTTAATTGCAAATTCGATGTAATTATTTTAGCCAAAGTCGAGTATTAAAGTATTATTATTAGTAGTACATTTGTAGACAAAGACATCATATGCTTCGTCTTAGTTGGTTTTTATTTCACTTTTATAAAATAAAAATAGACACAGTGAAGTTCAGTGATCGGTTTTGGGGCGATTCTCGACCCAGGCCCTTATTTCCGGCACGTTTAGCACACGGTTATAATGCTCCACCAACAGCGGGAATTCACTGAGATGCTTTGGGACAGCTGGTTTACCGTCGGCAAACGTGTTACAGAGATTAAAGAATGTAATATCAGCATAGGTCATCTGAAGGACAAAAAAATTAGAAAAATAATGTTGGTTGCATTAATAAGAAATACGGATTAAATGTATACTGTTTCAAAAAACTGGCTTCAGTTGATTTCTCCCGGAAATTGAAGCCGTTGTTAATGTCATTAGTTAGCGGAAGAAAATGCTTACAGATTTATTAACCTCGCAAAGCCGGCCGCTCGGACCTTCGACCCGAGCTTCGCTAGGAATCAATTCGTCATTTCACCAATATCAGTTTGTAATGTAAATAAAATTATCTAAGACTAAGAAAAATAGACCTCCTTTCGTTTGGCAAATTTATTTCAAACTGTGTTAGTCAGGTTTTTGTCTTACCTTTTCTCCCAGGAAGAAGTCTTTGCCTTCATTTCCGTCCTTTAAAACAGACTGGAATATTTGGAGTTTGGCTGGGAAAATGGTTTCAAAAAATTCTTTCTTCAATTTGCCCTATTACAAAATTTTAAAAAATATATATACATGACATGAAATATGTAATAGCGATATTGGCCATTTTGAGGTTGCGAATGAGACTGGGTCGATTTCGTTTCGAATTGCACTATGGGGCTGTTTTGGGGGACAAAATTCAAACATGGCGACTGCTCAGGATGTGAACATCAATACCCAGCAAGAGTTTTCTCTATAGCACGGCGCTTCTTTGGGAAGTTAGTCCAGGGAAATATTGAAGGAAGTTCATTTCTACTCATCCTCGCTCCTCTTGGAAAATGTGCTCCACAAATCCTTGTGCTCGGTGCGTTCGGGAATTTTCGGTTTTAGCCGTTGCACTTCGTGAATACTCTTCGTAAATGCATAATGATGACACTATCCCGCCGAAGTTGCAAACTTGCTGGGTATTGATGTTTACATCCTGAGCAGTCTACTCAGAAGATGATCGCTTCTCACTTAGGGCTATGGACTCTTTATGCCAGAACTAATGCTTTGAAGTATAGTTTATTCCATAGAATTACAGACCAGTGGAATCAACTACCGTTAGACATTCGTGTTTCTGATAATGTAAATATTTTTAAGTCTAGAGTACAGGAAATTTTTTAGTGATTTTTAAGGAGCTTTATATTTCTGTATTTTCTGAAACTATTATTTTATTGTGTTTCTATATATTTTTAGGTGATCTGTTTTTATATGGGGTCTAGGACTCCTTTGCAGTTCATTATTTGGTTTTTAATCCATAGATTGTAATAAATAAATAAATAAATTCTTCTTCAAGGTTCATGGTCGAGCGGGCGATCAAACACGCGATCGGCGATCCGAGCGCCGAGCGACCGAAAAATAATGCGAACCGAGGGGGCTCTATCGTTCGCTCGCTCCAGCGTCACCGAGCTTGTTTTTTTTTTGTGATTAGCTCGCCCGCTCGATTAACTGAAAAGAGACAGCTAGCAGTCTGGAAGGGGGATAATGAACGATACGAGGATTTCATTTTCATTTATTTTCATTTATTATTTTCTCCAATATACCTGTTAAGTTTCCTAATATACCTGTTTCACTAGTATCTGAGCTACATAACTACAATACCCGCAGTGCATCATCGGGGCGGGGCGGGGCGGGGCGGGGCGGGGCGGGACGGGGCGGGGCGGGACGGGGCGGGGCAGGGCAGGCCCTGAATCATTTAATGACTCAATGAAATAATCTTAACGTGTGCATGCAGAGAAAAAACAATAGCCCTGACGAATGACCGTAGTTACTAAAAGACGGAATGACCTACAATGAGCTACAATGACCTACAATGAGCTACAATGACCTACAATGACCTACAATGACCTACAATGAGATACAACGATCAGCCACAATGACCTACAATGAGCTACAATGAGCTTTAACGATCTACAATGAGCTACAACGAGCCACAACGACCTATAATGAGCTTCAACGACCAACAATGAGCTACAATGACTTACAAAAAGCTACAATTAACTAAAATTAGCTACAAGGGGTTTATAATATCACCATCCTTACCTTTATATACCGTAGAAAGTTCCCCGATCACTTCTGAAAATCACCGGAAGAAAAAAAAGGCCATACCTGTACAAAACTGTACAAACATTCCATCTTACATTATCTTTGAACCGGAAGTGGTCTTGGTTCCTGTCGATCACCGCTCACGGACGTAACTTACAAAGGGGCAAGGTGCTCGTTTTGTTAGGAACACATTCCAAGAATACCAAACATTATTCTAAGGTGTCCAAGAATAACCCAGCATGTTCTAAAATTTTTGCAGATTTTCCATGATTCTAGCTTTCGTGGCAGGTAAGAAGCGTTGCGTGACAATTCATGTAGCTACGTGTATAAACGCACTACTATACATGACATAAAGTGTATAAATAATTATACCTCATTTCAAAGCTATTAAAATAAAGAATAAAAGAATCCTTCCAAGATTTGAAGAAGGAATCACGGGGCCTTTTGCAGATTGCCGATGCTAGCCGATGATGCCCGAAAGATAGTTACCGATATCCTTTTATAAACATTTGTGATAAAAAAAAGTTGAAGTGAAATGTTTGAAAGATAATATTTTTGAACCGGGAATAAACTTATTTATATTATGACCATACGGCCCCGCTGACGCAATCCTACAGAAAATAGAATCGCAAGGTGACGTGAGCGGGGCCGGACGGGTTGACGTGAGCCGGTCCGGAAAGATAACGTAAAGATAACGTAGTACAGGTATGGCCTTTTGTTACTTCCGGTGATTTTCAGAAGTGAACGGGTGGTCGCTAATTATTCTCCTCTCGCGGGACCGACCTTTCTATGGTATATAACGGTAAGGATGGTGATATTATAAACTCCTTGTAGCTAATTTTAGTTAATTGTAGCTTTCTCTAAGGCACTGTAGCTCATTGTGGGTCGTTTAAGCTCATTGTAGGTCGTTGTGGCTCGTTGTAGCTCATTGTAGATCGTTAAAGCTCATTGTAGGTCATTGTGGCTGATCGTTGTATCTCATTGTAGCTCATTGTAGGTCATTGTAGGTCATTGTAGGTCATTCCTTCTTTTAGTAACTACGGACGAATGACAGTGAATAAGGATGACGCGGCTAAGACAAATGGATTTTCAGATGAAGAGAAAAGCTGAAGGGAAGCTTCGCTGGATGGCACTCTTTGTACAAGGCCAGAGTTAATAAACAAAGTAACTAAAAACGTACAGACATAGGTTTGGGGATGTTGCTTTTCACACTGAATGGATGAGTCAGAATCAGTATAAGACGTCGTTTAATGTAAATAAAGTGTGGATAATTTGATTAATTTTAAAACATAATTTAAAATTAATTTTTTTAATTTAGAATGAATGAATGAATGAATGAGTGAATAGGTGAATGGACGAATGGGTGCATGGTTGATGGATCATTTCGTGATTGACGAAAAGTGTGATTTCACTATTCATTCAGCACTATATGCTTCAATTAAATAACAAAAATGACAAACCATTTTAGCTTCATCTTTCTCCATGAAGGCGTTAATTATGGCAGTAACAACATCTTCAACTCCATCAACAATCATGTCGGCGATGGCTTCGTCAAAACTGTCGTTTGGCCTTAAACCTAAGAACAATACAAATGTAACCCTTCATTGTCTTACAGCAATATCCAATACATTTGATTCTCTTGTTAGGTATTAAGCGACCGTATTCATGCTGTGCTAACTTACAAGAGCTTCTTAACCTTTTCACTCCCAGGGTCAATTATGGAGACATGTTGGACCATGTAGTGTAGTTCTAACTTTTGAGTCTGTGGTCTGGACGAAATCCTATGGTGTAACCATTCAAATGAAACCTTTTCAGCAGTACTTTTGCATGGTACCATTTGCTCTAACTTTTGAGTCTGTTGACGAAATCCTATGGTGTAACCATTCAAATGAAACCTTTTCAGCAGTACTTTTGCATGGTACCATGTGATTTTCAGTATTTTACAAAATGAAATTTGGGATGTTTCTTGAATTTTGATATTTGGCACTCTTGAGAGTTTAAGGGTTAATTAGCTGTTTGTCTGAAACAAAACTGATTTCATATAAGGGAGATTGAGGCTCATCAGAGTGGTCCTTGAATAGTGTGCCCAGATCTTAGCGAAATGGAAAGCTATCTCCGGGGCGGTCCATGGCCTAACTGTCCATCGTAGTGGCTATTAGCATACCTATTGTTGGAACGCCAGTTTGTAAAAATGGGGGGGGGGGGGAATGTCAGCACCTCAATGTTACAGCAGACGTCCAGAAGACTACACTGCTACCAGTTGAGAACTGAGCGTGCATACAGTGCTCTTAACGGCGAAAAAAGATCGCACTCGATCGAGATCAATATAAAGAACCAATAGCGGTCCTATGTTCACGGTTGATGACGATGATGATGTTATTGATGGCACATCGATTGAACTATGACAACGCCGGAACTTACCTGATTGTTTGCAGATATACTTCATGATTGCATTGGACTGTCCAAGGGTTTTTCCTTCAGGAGTCACAATAAATGGCGCTTGACCAAGAGGGGGTCTGCCAGCTGAAAAGAAATATACGAGGACTATTGTAAAATACAGTCGAAGCTTACGAGGGCTAGGCCTGTCCCCCCCCGGGGGGGGGGGGGGGGGTTAATTAATTGCATTTTTCTTTTTTTGATTGAAAAAATAATTCTAAAATTGGTGAAAATTTTTCTAAGTGTCGCTAAAATGGCATCGACCGTTTACGAAAGGGACAGTTGCCTTGGCGACATGCCCAATAGTATGCAGCTTTCGACACGATCCCAAGATGCTTTGTTCGGTCACGTAACAAAAATCAAAGACTCCTGTGAGCCAACCCCTCAAAATAAAAAAGATTCTTTACCAAATGTGCAGAGGCTATGAGTACGACCCGAGGGCAGTGTTTTGGTATTTAAATTTCGTAAAGGAGTATTAAAGCAAAATAGATGACCAGATAAGAGGGAGAAAACAAGCATCAACCAGAGCAATTTATTGAGTTGATAAAATCTTTTAAGATATCACATCAACTATAAATAAAAACTAAAATAAAATAAAAACAAATAACAAAATAAGTAAATGATAATTTAAAATTGCAAGTCACATTGCTTATTTCACGTGCTTTCCCAAATTTAAATGAGATAGTGACCTGCAATTTACTAAGTCAGCGGGCAGTAAGTTCCACTCTGATATTGATATAGGAAAAAAAAGAATACTTAAAAACGTCCTCAGATACTTTTGGCAATCTATACTTAAAAGCATGGCTGTTGCGAGTTCTATTTTAACACGAGTATAAATGAAGTACTTTATCCCAGTGGTACTAATCACAATAGCGAGCGCATCGGACGTGACTATAAGCTGTTCAGTAAAAACCGCGGGTGTCTCAATTCTTTAATTGCGGTTTTGCAACCGTGACGGCGAGGAAATAAAATATGTATCACTTTTTTATTTTTTATTTATATTTATTTATATATTTTTTTATTATTTTTAATTTTTTTTATCCCCGATCCCCAATCCCCTAATCATGGTTTTCCAGGAAACCCTTTTATTCCCACTCGGCACTCGCGCGCCGGCGCACGCTGCCACTAGTCTCTCACGCAGCTGTCATTTGTCTCGTCACGCAACGCTCCTCCCCACTAGTTAGTGGGGAGGAGCATTGCGTGACGAGACAAATAACGGCTGCGTCGGAGACAAAAAACGCTGCCACATGCGCGAGCATGTATTAAATTGGACACGTGAGCCAATTAAATGAACTAACGGTTTTCTCTTAATAGTTGAAGGAGAAGAAGGGGAAGAAGCATTGCCCGGAAACGTCGGTATAACAATATTATGAACAGCATCGAAATTTACCATTTACATTTTAGCACGGTCAGTATAAATTACACGGACTGCGGACCGGACGGACTGCGGACTACGGACTGGGTATAAAACACGGACTAGGGTATAAAACGAGGACTGAGAATCATGGATAACGAGGACCGAAGCTGTAAACATAAAATATTGATTTACCTCGATAAATACGTAGATTTTTAATACGTAGGGGTTGCGGCATGCTACTTTACAAACGTTTGGTCTCTTGATATTTGAAAAAAAAAATCGAACAAAGGAAAGCAGAAATATTATCTTAATTCTCGCAACTTTTCTTGTTTACAATCTGCTTTATACCCTGAGAGCAGAGTCCCCGGCCTTCGATCTTCACAGGATAGAAAAATAAATTAAAGCGGCTCCTTCGAGCCAACCCGTGAAGGCGAAATGGCAACGGTAACGCAATATTGCGGGGTTATTGTTGGGAAATTAATTATGTGACGAACACGAACGAATAAAAACCCAGTAATTTTCAGTTCGAAAAAAAATAAATAAATAAATAAAAGATAAATCCGTCCTGAGCGAGGATCGAACCCGCTTCCTTCAGGTGGCTCCAGCTCTATTGCCCGACTACATATCCACTACGCTACCTAGGATTTGGCCAATTACTAACGTCAATTTTTTTTTATTTCAACGTAGATATACCGAAAAAGTTTACATCTGAGTGAGTGATGGATCGAGTGAGTGCGGCTTTTTCGTTTGCGTTCATCAAAAATCGTTACATTTAATTTCCAAAAAAAAAAAAAACCGCAATATTGCGTTACCGTCGGCATTTCGCATTCACGGGTTGGCTCGAAGGAGCCTTTGATTTATTTTTCTAGCCTGTGAAGATCGAAGGGGGCTCTGCTCGCTGGGTATAAAGCAAATTGTAAATAAGAAAAATTGCGAGAATTAATATTATATTTCTGCTTTCCTTTATTTGAATTTTTTTTTCAAATATCAAGAGACCAAACGTTTGTAAAGTAACATGCCGCGACCCCTACGTATTAAAAAATCTACGTAGTTTATCGAGGTAAATCAATATTTTACGTTTACAGCTTCGGTCCTCGTTACTTTACACACAGTCCGCGTCTTATACCGAGTCCATGATTCTCAGTCCTCGTTTTATCCCTAGTCCGTGTTTTATACCCAGTCCGTAGTCCGTAGTCCGTAGTCCGTAGTCCGCAGTCCGTGTTTTATACTGACCACATTTTTGTTACCCGATCGCGAATACAAGTTGAATACATTGTATTTCATCGAGTGAAGTCTCGAGTCTTCGATGAGAAAACATGAGAAAATAATCCTTTATACTTTGCTGGAGATGGAAGATGGAACGATTTTTACAAAGTAAATTCTCATGCTTATTTAATAAAATGCCGGAATCCGAAAGTGTATAGAATTTGCATATAAATGCCAGCATGTCACCGAGAGGTATAAACGGGTAACGCAATTGCGGTACAAAAGCTTATGTTTTTATGAACACGGTTCGATATATATTCTTTTAAAATTGACGTTCTTCAAACGCAAAGAAAAAGCAGTACATCACTTTCGCAAATCCTTGGGAATCCTTGTGACAGCTCTTTAGAGACACTGAATATTCATGTAACGTATATTACGCCGTTCATACATCGACGGGCTTATTGAACGCGGCCGAACTGTTTTTGCAAGGCGAAAACGGACATTTTATTGTAAGAAAAACCGTCGATTGCGTTGTATTTTTCTAAAAAGGAATAAAAATGCTGTGAAATTAATTGTTCTCCCATTTATTATGAGAATAAGAGAACTGAAACTTTTATGCATCAATAGCGGTCACAAAATGTAGAAATCAACAATTTTCACTCACATTCCTTTTCCTTGGCCCACTCCTCGCTATTCAGACGAATGTCTTCATATTCAATATTCGCAGCCGCGAAGGCAAGTCGGCAAATTTCAGCTCTTCCACGTACATTGAAGTAATAAAGCTTGTAGCCCGACATTTTCCGCAGATGAATTAAATCAATATCAGGAATGCGCTGCCTGTAAAGACTGGAATGGAACCGAAAACCGGGAACATACGAAGCTCCTGGAATAGTCGAAAACAGTTTACACGTGGGACTCGTTTGGAAAATACTAAATCAAACGGCTCTAAGAGCCATCTCGTGAATTCGAAACAGCGTAAGGTTAATTTTTGTTGTTTGTGATGTTTTGTTGCAACAGTTCAAGCTTTTGGTAACCCTTTAAGTCGAGAAACTAAACCAGAATTAACCATTGTTTCAGCCAGCAAGGAAGTAAATCTTTCAAAAACCCTTGTAACCCGCAGTTAACACTTATAAGCGCGGGTGAGGAAGGGGGAGGGTCACATTAAATTTGCTAGCAAACACGCGTGAGAATCCACGCTTTCGGCGCTTCATGCCTTTGCGAGCAGCGGGCAGCGATTTGAGCGAATAAGCCTAAAACAAAGAGCGAAAAAGAAACATTTATCGTTCCGTATCGTTTGTACAAGTATAACCAGTACTGAATCGCATGCACTAAATAAAGCAGTAGATACCATTGTTGGCGCTCTCTGATTCGCTTTCACCTCCAAGCAACTCGCGAAGCTCGCGTCAATTATGAGTAAAATGGCTTCCCGGTTTGCTACCATATTGAAACGCCGGAAGAAATTTTACAAATAAACGAAGAACCTGTTCCCGCTAACACGAAGAAGGCGACGAAATTCGGTTTGGCAGTTTTTACAGGTAAAGCTTTATCTTTTTAATCCGGAATTTATCGATGAAACCGGTGAAAAAGTTTTTGTTTACAAATGCAAATTAATCTAGCGTAACCTACTTGTTCATCTGACATGTTATACATAAAACAGAGTTAAATTTAATTTTTTTATAAAATGGTTTCAAATGCCGGAAGAATTGACCCCAATTGTCCCCACAAAAGCTAAACAACTGTCTTCAAAATTAATTTCATTTCTCGGCAAGAAAATGTGACGGCAGTTTCTACAACAGATAGTTTTTTACCGTAATGCGAGCCACGTTAGATCGTCACTTGAAAAGTCCTCTTTTTTCGGTATATACTTCATGGTGGTTTTAATTCATGCGCGTCAAAGAATCCGGCACTTACTTAGGGCTAAAAACTCATTTTAAAATGGTTAGCTTTTATTTACTGTTATGGATATCACTACCCATAACAGTAAATAAAAGCTAACCATTTTAAAATGAGTTTTTAGGATCCCTATATGATAGGATCCCTATATGGTGTGTTACAATGAAGTATATACCCTTTTTTCCAAGCCATTTTCCATTGTTGGAGACAGCTATTTTAACGACGCCAATAAACCCCTCAGTAATTTTCTGAAAACCCAAAGCAAACAAAGAGAAGAAAAAGGGCGGACTTATAACGAAAAGTCTGGTTTGCGCAGAATGAATGCTGAATAAAGCGCGCGCTTGTAAATGTGGAAATGGAACGCGCGCGTTAGAGGATACCACAGTAAAGACTACCATGGCAACAGAATTGCTTGTTTTGAGTCGGAAAAGAAAGCATAGTTTGTAAAAAGAATCATCGGGGAAGAAATGTTTGCTTATGTAGGACGATGACGATTATTTTCTTGCATCGAACGAGAAAATACTGCAAACGTTGTTAAGAAAATAAAAAAAAAACTTTTGTTAATAATCAGAAACTGAATTTTTTAGAGATTCTTTGCCGAAAAGTTTTAACTGTGCTTACGAGAGAAAAATGCTTTTAAAAACGAAAGTAAATCTTACCTTATCGTCTTGCATGTAGCGTAAGATATGATAACAGAACCAAAACTACCAAACGCATTAAGTGTAAGTAACACTTTCCCGCTCATAACGAAACTTTTTCCTTGCTCACGAAACGCACCACTTGTTCTTTCGGCGAAAAGCGCGAAATGATTGTATGTAGGTCATAATAGAGCATTATGGCGCGGTGTGCGCGCGATCATTCTCGTCCCCAGTCTCCATAGCCGATTGGATCTCTTAGCTGCTGGACTGCTGGAGCCTGAGCACGAGCACTAAGTGGCTCATTCCCACATTCTCTGTGGTTTTTCTGAACCAGGGAAGAAGTTTCTATTTTTGTCGTCTTTTGATATAAAAATTTCAACCTGCTTACCGGAATGAAATTGTGGGCAACATAGTGGCAAAAATATGTGCTTACAGTTGTGTTTCCTAACTCAATTCTGAATTTTTTGGTTTTTTTTTACTCAGAAAATCAAGGAAATTAAAAAGCCGGACCAGTGCTGTCCTCTGGTCCGGCTGGTCTGTCCTGTTTGTATGAACAAAATTATTAGTCCCCCAATATCAAACCATTTTTTCAGTTATATTTAACGATTTAACTAAATTGCTCTGCCAGATTTTTTTCTCAAAAAGGTATGTGAAAGGTGGCGTTAATGTAATTTCAAAATTTCCGATGTTTTAGAAAGTCTCACAGCAGGAAGCGCGAGAAAGTCTTCGGTTAATTTTGCTTATTTTTGCTTTGGTGACGTCATAAAATTTCGGAACAAAAACTTCCATGTCCTTGTGAGCGCGTACAAAATTACAAAAGCCCGCGTCAGCAGCGCGCGTGCCGCTTGTTAACATTGTAGTGCCAAAACGCGCTCAATATCGCCTGATATTTAACCAACGAGGCTGCTGATAAACACTTAACAACTGATCCCGATGGAAACAGTGAATTTTGTTTCCCATGAATCTCGATATTCGAGGAAAATAAAATTCACTGTTTCCCGACGGATCAGTCATTAAGTGATTTGTTAGATAGCAACACAAGGCAGTTCGAAAAACGCGCCGAGCACTCGAAGTAAACATTGCATCATAATCAAGCCACTTTAATTTTTGACACGGTCTGCATGATCACGTGCGCTAGCGGGCAACAGCGCACTGTTAAAAAAAAGGTCCTGTCCAAATTAGACGCTCAATATTTTAGTGTAGACCCTTGACCTAACGCGTGGTGGGTTGTTTCAAGTGAATGCGGAGTGTTTGTAAGTAATTAAGTGCCGATTTCGGTACTCTCTCTTTAGCATACAATTCTTGAACGTTGCAAAGACTCTGCGGTGTACAATGTAGCTTTGGTAGAGTTTTCGAGCACACACATCCGACAAACGAAAACTCAGTGAAAATTGCACACGTAGGCAAATCAAAATGGCCTTCGTGTACCGCAATCACGTGATAACGCATCACACATCCGGGGGATATAATGTGAACTCCGCGCGCCCATGATCGTGGGTTCATAAACCTTCGTTTGATTAACATCGATTGGTCTCATGCGCATGCGTAAGTAAGTTTTATGATATATTTTAAACATGATAAGAGGAGGATCTCTCAAATAAAGCAAGGACCACTTGGACAAACAGCACGGCGAAGTGAAGCCGGATCTTGGAGTAGATCAGGATCAGCAGTAGTATTGAATAAAACTTAAAACTGAATGCAAGGCTGATCGGACAGCTATAAAGGGTATTTTATTTTATTTTATTTTTTTTTAATTTTATTTTAAGAGGAGGATGTCCGACATGGCGAAGAGTACTCCTTTCATTCAGTCATCGTTCCTGCAAACCACGTTATTTACTATTGATTGTTTTGGAAATGAAGGCAAGAGGCTCCAAGCAGCCTATACTCATGCGCATGCGTAAGAAATTTTTATGATATATTTTAAACATGATAAGAAGATGTTCGACATGGCGAAGAGTACGCCTTTCAATCAGTCATCGTTCCTGCAAACCACGTTATTTACTATTGATTGTTTTGAAAATGAAGGCTGTACCACAATGAAGCCAGTGATTCTTTCATGTCTTATCACCAAACGTGAACATTACCAATGCGAGTAGGGTTGTAGGAGAAGCTGTCGTGACACTTAAGTAACGATCTTTTACCAGAAGTAAGAGTAGTCGGAAGTCACTAAACAGGAAGTGTAGTGGCAAAGCTATGAACCGGAAGTACATAATTTAAATTAAAATATGCGTGCATAAATTTGCATGCAAAATCGTGACACAAAAAATAACAAGATAAACGGAGCCGAAACCTTACCTCATGCCGCTTCGCGCATGAGTAATAACAAGAAAAACGGAGCCGAAACCTTACCTCATGCCGCTTCGCGCATGAGTAATAAAAAAAAGAAAAACGAAGCCCATTTTATGACCTCATGGCGCTTCGCGCATGAGGTTATAAAAATAACAAGAAAAACGGAGCCGAAACCTTACCTCATGCCGCTTCGCGCATGAGTAATGAAGGCTTGCAGTCGAACCCCGTTCATACGGACACCGAAGGGACCACGGAAACTGTCCGTGTTAACTGGGGTGTTCCCCAGTCCGTAGCAGGTCCATATGGATGACGTCATGTGTTTATTGTTTTTGAGGAAAAATACAGTAAATTACTAAGATACTTAAAATTTACTATTAGACAATTAATTTTCTTTCAACCAAACTGATAGTATGTGTGTAATGGGCTCTTAAAAGGAGGTTAACTGCGTACGAGATTGCGGCATAATTACGAGCATAATAGCTACAGTCGAGCATAATTTGGAGCATAATAGTCTGTTTTGGAGGGTAACGCCGAAAAGCATAATACTCAGCGCGATTTTAGGAGCATATTGTGTCAACCCCTAAATGGGAGACCATCGCAAGTTTTAACCTTAAAAGGTGGATTTCCACTGTTGCGTAATTTTTACGTGCGCCATGTACGGACGTAACTTTAGATGGCTTTTAATTCTGTGCGTAAATTTGAAACAAGAGGCGAGCTATGGCGTAAAAATTCTCTAATAACTATCCACCTTGCAAACAGTGCAAATCCCAGGGGCCCAGGTTTTTGGAAGCTGAACACTTCCTTCTTGTTGGACAATGATTATGTCAACTTGATTAAGAACACAATTGCTGAAGTAGCAAATGAATATGTAAACAATAAAGAGGTTGACGCCGTTCTCTAGTGGGACACCATGAAAATGCAAATAAGAGCAAGCTCACTAAACTACGCAAGAAGAAAGAAAGCTAAAATGAAATCACAAGAGACGATCCTAGAATCTGACATATTATCCCTCCAAAAAAGACTTGAAGAAAACTCCCTATCTGAAAACGAAAAAGCCCATATCTATAATGAACTAAATATTAAGATCCTACAAAGAGAAGAAATATCAAAGCATAAAACCCGAGGAGGTACAATGAAGGAGAAAAGAATACAAAATACTTTTTTAGCTTAGAAAAACGACATTTTAATAAAAAAAAAACAATCAAACACCTTACCCTGGCAGATAATAGCGTCATTAACATGGATAGAGAGATTTTACAAGAAGCAAAAACCTTCTACCAGAATTTATATTCTTCAACTGATACACAATTTAGTGCTGCATACGAAACAATTTTCTTCCCAGAAGGAAAAACTTTGACACTAGATGAGATAGAGCAAAAACAGTGTGAAGGCCCTTTGACTGAAATTGAATGTTTTGAAAGCTTAAAATCAATGGAATCAAATAAAAGTCCGGGAAGTGACGGCCTCCCGGCAGAATTCTATAAGGTATTCTGGAATGATATCCATCATTACTTACTAAACGCCTTAAACTGTGCACATGCGAAGGGCCTTCTATCAATTACACAAAGGAGAGGATTGATTACCCTCATACCAAAGAAGAACAAACCTACTAATCTTCTAAAAAACTGGAGGCCTATTACTCTTCTCAACTGTGATTACAAAATAGCAACTAAATCCATTGCTAGTCGATTACGAAAAGTCCTGCCAAAGATTATCAACAATGACCAAACCGGTTTTCTAAAAAATCGCTTTATTGGGGAAAACATCAGACTTAAGAGTGTATAATAAATTACACAGATAATGAGCAAATACCGGGTCTTTTACTGTTCATCGACTTCGAAAAAGCTTTCGATAGTATAGAATGGTCCTTTATAGAGAAAACCCTTAAGTATTATAACTTCGGAGCTTCTCTGGTATCTTGGATAAAAATATTCTATACGGATATTAGCAGTTGTATCCAGAACAACGGTTGGTCCTCAGATTTCTTTAGCTTAGGTCGCGGAGTGAGACAGGGATGCCCGCTCTCCCCATATTTGTTTATCTTATGTGCCGAAATACTAGGTAACGCGATAAGGAATGACAAAGAGATCCGTGGAATCAAGGTCCTTGGCACTGAGTGCAAGCTATCTCAATACGCTGATGATACGACTATGATTTTAGTTGGTAGGAATCTTCCTTTTCAAGGTCCCTATACTTACTAGATGCCTTTGCTTCCATATCTGGTCTTAAAGTTAATTATGACAAAACGGAAGCCCTCTGGATCGGATCATCTAAACGTTCGGACATCACTTTCCCATCAATAAAACCTATAACATGGACTGGAACAAAAGTGTACGCCTTGGGAGTTTGGTTTCCACGTTGGAAGATAAGTCTCTTGATGTTAACTTAAGCAAGAAAATCGAAAAAATTCGCAGCATTTTGAATAATTGGTCAGCAAGAAGACTAACCCTCTTGGGTAAAATCACAATCATAAAAACCATGGCCGTGCCACAAATGGTTTATGTTTTATCTTCTCTTCAAACGCCCTCGGGTGCACTCAAAGAAGTCAATTCCTTATTGTATAATTTCTTATGGGATGGAAAAGGCGACAAAGTTAAAAGGACAGAAATGATAAACAACTACGATAAAGGAGAACTAAAGATGATTGATGTTCAAAGTTTCAATGAATCTCTTAAAATGAAATGGATACAAGGGTATTTAAATGAAGATAATAAAGGGAAATGGAAACTTTTTTTGATCACCACTTATTGAAGCACGGAGGCAGACTTTTGTTTCAAAGTAATCTAAAACAACAGGATACTTCACAGCTTAATCTAAAGGACCCTTTTTTAAAGGAGATTGTAGAATATTGGACCAATTTCAATTTCAGTGCTGAGAACCTTCAGTTTGCATCCACGTGTATTTGGCATAATTCGCTCATTAAAATAGAGAACCGACCTTTTTTTTACAAATCATGGTTTTACGCGGGGGTAAAGGAGATTAGAGATTTGTTAGATAATGAGCAGAATTTTTTAAGTTATAATGAATTTATAGACAAATACAACATTAAAACCAACTATTTGGAGTATTACAAAGTAGTATCAGCTATAAAGCATTACAGGAAAAAATACTCCCCAGTTCACAATAGCCCTGCCCAAAAAGATTCCGCTGAGATATTTCTGTCTAACTCAAAAGTGTGTAAAAAATTCTATCAACATCTTGTAAATAAAAAGGCTTCCATACCTTCAAAGAGTCAGGGAAAATGGTTGGCAGAAGAGGAAATATTTGGTAATTCTACTGTAGCGGTTAATTGGAAAAACACCTATTACTTACCATTTTTATGTACAACAGAAACAAAACTTAGAGTGTTCCAATTTAAACTGCTTCATAGGAGAATAGCTATGAATGATTTTCTTTGCAAGATAGGTATAAAACAAGTGGATTCCTGCTCATTCTGCAAAGAAACACCAGAAACCCTTGTTCATCTGTTTTGCAATTGTAAACATACCCAAATCTTTTGGAAAAATATGTCTAAGTGGATAACTCAAAACTTTACTGGAATGGAGGACTCTTCATTCTCTCCATCTTTTTGTCTTGGTTTAATTGACGACATAAAAGATTTGCTCTTCCACCACTTACTTCTTGTAGCTAGACATTATATATACACGTGCAAACTTGAGAATACATTACCTGAGCTGCAGGTATATATACAATTACTTAAGAACTCTATGGAACTTGAACAACAAATTGCGTTTGACAACAACACCATAAACTCCTTTCAAAAGAAGTGCCGGGTCTCGCTGTAAGAAAAACCCCTCACAAAATGACACGACATAATTACCATTGTAGTACTGTGGCAAAGCAATGTATAACGTACTAGAAGTGGATAGCTTTTAGTTCTCTGTATGTGCTCTTTCTATATACTATTTTACGTATAACTGACTGTTTATTAAGTTATGTTATGTTATGTATATGTATTAAAAAAAAAATTTGAAACGCGCGCTCAACTTTTTACGTTTACGCAAGTCGTTCACACGGCCGTCTCTTAGGGCGGGACTTATGTTTTATGGAACACCAACAGACAGTTAACCGTGAACACTTCGACGTCCCCCAGTCATCAATGAAGTCATGACCGTTTTTCTCGCACAAAATGTGACCTAACTCTTTAAAATCATTTTACAAGTTACAAATACCGAAATTCAACGACAACAGTCAAAATTGCAATGCATAATTTTCGACCTTCCAGTTTCGTCTTTACTAGCTGAATCTTTAATGCAGGAAGCCAATTATTTGCATTTTATAGACATGCACCTGCTGCCCCTGAATTGAGAACGTCGTACCGTTCTCGTTATATTTCCTTGTTTTTGCAAGATTTTGTTCCGCTGGGCGCTCAGTTAGGTTACACCAGGGATCTGTGACATGGTTAGATTCCATTTCTATTGAACATAATCGTTGTATTTCTCCAAACTTTTGTGAACTTTTTTGGGGGGTATTTGAGAAGAAAGGATTTATAGTCATAGTTAAAGCAAAGATAAGACACGATCTTGGTACGTGTAGAAATGTGGGCTCAGTGTTTATTGTCATTTGATATTGATAAAGTGTGACACGTGATCTGGTCCACTTAGATCCCTTTATTTAATTATTTGGGAATATTTTAATTCTTGAAAACGCAACATACAATGTAGAACTGTGTATTATCATTTATTACCAAGCATTTATTCTTGATAATGATGCTGGATGCATCGAAACGTCGCACTCTTATTCTAATATTATCGTTAACTTTAAAAAGAAAATGATTTAGACTTGAAGACTTTGAGGTGTATGATTAACATTAGTCCATAATGGACAGTGTTTGTTTAAACTGCCATTCATATGGCAACGCACCAGCCATGGTAATATTGCTAACATACATCCACCTGCTTCATGAAGGATTAAGTTAACGTTTATTGCAATTTATATGCTTTTCAACGAAGCTGTTTACTTGTCAGCTAAAATTACTGCTGCAACTATCACGAGAACTGATAAATTTAGTGAAGTGAAGTGACTTTAAGTATGACTCGAACCACATTCTAATTATTTTAGTATATTAGTTTGAATATGGATTTTCGGTTTGGACACTTGATCGCTGAACATGCATAGCCATTTTTCGAAACAGCGTGACCATTTTAAATTATAAATTAGTGAACAACAGGTAATTGAATAGATTTCGCATACTGAATTTTGCAAAAATATGAAGTTATGAACAGTTCGGCTGAAAATTGAAGGAAATATAAAAAAAATTAACATTCACTATTTTCAATATTTTTCGATATATGAATTCGTGACGCTGCGGTTTCAAATAAGGGCTATTGTTGGCAAAGGTTCTTTAATTAAATTTTGCTTAAAATATTGCGCAACGGGTTACGTGCCAATATTGACTCATGTTTAGTTAGAATGCCATTAGCTAGAACTGACATTAATACGTATTACTAATTTCAGTTTGGCAAATCGCCGCGTCAAAAACCTCGTTAAATTTGCCCGTTTCGCCCAAATCTTCAGTGAAAACCGTGATTCTAATCCGCCATGTTTTCTCCAGTCATCTACTGGTTGTTGTTTTATGTGTTGTCTTCAGTGATACCTGAAGCAGCATATGCACAAGGTAAGTTTTCCTTTAATCTGCCGGATACTATACCCTTTGATGACAAAATAATTTACAGAGAACCATCGAAAATACATGTTGCCATAAACAAGGGTCAGTTCAGTTTACGTGAATATCTTGTACCCGTTATATTTTTACCCAGTTACATTTTAGGGGCTTACCACGGAAAAATTGTTCTCGTGGTGTTTGCAAAAAGCCTCACAAATTGTTCTCACTACAGAATTTGCCGATTTTTATCACCCAGGGCTTCGTCAAGATGTTTTCATTAAAGAAGAATTCCATTTTTTAAATGTGCCCAGAGTTGGAACACTCACAGTGTACGACATCTTTGACTGCACTTTTGAATGTCTCAGCAATCCTTCATGTTTTTCTCTGAATCTGGCCGCCTCCAAAGGAGCCGATGGAAAGCTTTGGTGCGAGTTGCTGTCTTCTAACAAGTACATCAGCCCGGACGACTACAAAGGAAACAAGAGTTCGCATCACTTTTCCATCAAGGTGGAACTACATCTGTAGAGTGTTGTTAAAAAAATGCAGTAATCTAAACCCACAGAACATAAAAAAATTTGAGCCCAGTTTATTTTTTTTTGGTAAAACTTCACGAAATTTTGAACCAGGAACATTCAACCTTTTTTTTCATAAAAGCAACAGTCAGGGCCAACGAGGAAACTTTAACGGAAAGAAGTGGAAATGGAAATGACGGCAATGGAAATAGCTTGAAATGGCTTGAAATGGCGTTGTGCCTTTTCCATATAATTTTCTATGTGAAAGCTAGCAGAATATTTCAGCGGTAGATTTTAAGGAAATGAATCTTAACCCCGAATTTACCAGCTGTTTTCTCCTTTCAAACCCACACCAGCTTTTTATCCGCCCTTGATCGAAACAGCAAAAGATCTGCGCATTTCCGCTTTCAATACCCAGTAATATTTGACTGATCTTCCTAGAATTTAGTTTTAACAGCTATTATTAGTTATTTTCAGCTGGGTATTGAAAGCAGAAATGTTAAACTAAACGACCAATTCAGTGTTTTCTGAAAACGGGCAAGTTCATGCGATAATTTTTCTTGCGATACGATATGAAAAAAGTCTTCACTTGTTTCTTCTAGGGCCGAGACGCCTGTCCTAAAAAAAAGAAAGCTGAATTCCGTCCGACCTCCTGCCTTGATTATCTGCGGGGATGCGACACCACAAGTGGCATCTACAAACTTTACGACAACAGTGGAAACAGTTTCTCAGCTTACTGTGATCTGAAGTCTAAGCCCAGTACTGCATGGACCCTGGTCATGTCCTGGAGTGAAGAAAATCGAATGCTTTCCGCTTTTCGGGCCAAACCAATCACATACAACTCCCCAGTCAACGAGAACGCTCAGAACTGGAACCAGTACCGCCTGAGTCATAAGCGAATGCAATCCTTGCAGGCTCATTCCACCCACTGGCGAGCAACATGCTGCTATCCGACTCACGGCGTGAATTTCACAGACTACGTCCGTGGAAACTTCAAGGACTTCAACATCGTCGATTACCTTGGTTCGTACAAGTGCAAAAAAGTGGAATACATCAACATCCGAGGACACCGCGGCACGAACCTCACCGTACCTTTTTGGCAGATTAATAACACTTTCATGCTGCATATTGACAGTGCAGCCACCAACTGTCAATTTAATGCAAGTCTTGGCTCGGTGTCTAGTGAAGACAACTTTGGCTACTATGCGTCAATCAACCCCAAGTTCCGCTGCACACAGGGTAGAAATTCTACCACTCAGTGGTGGTTTGGAGCTCATCTCTAATCTGTTCAGAGATGCAACAGCCTTGCAATGGATCACAGCATTGAAGCGCTGCGCGTCGAACTTGATTTAGAACAAACACTGATTCATATATATTTAAGATACGAAATTGTGTAGTGTTTAGCTTCTTAGAATATCTTACCTGTAATTAGTTTATTGTTTTTCTTTTTAAGCTTTCTCCAAAATTCCCGCCATTTTGTTACTAAAAATAGCACAAATGCAAATTTCAACTAATTATATCCCTTGACTGAATCAAGATATTTTGGTCATCTCTTCGGTTTTGGCTGTTTTGGACTTGTGCAAGCTTGCTCTTTCAGCAGCAGCCATTGAATATATCAAAATGTGAAATTTATAAATTTAGGCCCAATCTTGGTGACGTCACTTTCCCGCCAAAAATACCGAAAACTGAAAAAACAAAACCAACAAAACATAGACCATGAAAATTTGAGGCCAAATAAAAACTCGCGAAGATAATTTGTAACAAA
The DNA here is from genome assembly GCA_022457155.1 of Cladopsammia gracilis. Classification (NCBI taxonomy): domain Eukaryota; kingdom Metazoa; phylum Cnidaria; class Anthozoa; order Scleractinia; family Dendrophylliidae; genus Cladopsammia; species Cladopsammia gracilis. The sequence goes on from JAJGOT010000722.1 coordinate 79,913, forward strand.
AAAACATGGCCCAATTTCAATCAAAAATTTCCTAGCGTGGTACTGTGCCGAGGTAGAAAAATGTGAAAACGCGAAACAATATGCATAA